>CADEHL010001066.1:297500-467500 GCA_902827135.1 Harpagifer antarcticus
AACTGTGAAGAATGTGGTACTGCACATTGGAACAAATGAGTCAAAAGTGCTGAAAAAAGACTTTAAATGTTTGTTGGAAACTGTCAGCTCTCTAAATGCAGAGGTGTTCATCAGTGGCCCTCTACCGCCAGTCAGAAGAGGAGTGGAGAGATTCAGCAGATTGTTTGCACTGAACATCTGGCTTTCAACTGCCTGTACTGACCATTCTATTGACAACTTTAACTTTTTCTGGGACCACAGACATCTTTTTAAGGCAAATGGAGTTTGCCTGAACAAGTCAGGAGTGAAATTGTTTATCTCTAACGTATTCAACTGCCTACGTCATCAATCTGTTCCCTTTGCCAAGGATAAGCAACAAGAGGAATCAAAACAAGAGAAAGACACAACACATCGCGCAGAAAACCTTGAAAATCTATCACTGCACCCGCCTGAGGAATGCCTTGATTATGGAATGGAGGAGTCTCCACCACCCTTCACCCCCCCTATCACCTCTGAGGATACTCTTCCTTCACCCCACAGCTCTCTCTACTCTCCGTTCACCCTTTCACCCTCGCCCACCCTCCTGGAGATCGCTGAACACATGAAGGAGATACAGAGGGTTGGCACCGATTCCTTCCTGGAGTTCAAAGACCAAACTAAGGCGATGCGCAGGGTTGGCAGCATGTCCTTTACCCCCGCAGGGTTGGCAGCATGTCCTTTACCCCCGCCCCTCAATAAGGGGCACACTCTGGACTTAATTATCTCAAAGGGTCTGAATATCTCTAAGGTTGTGGTGACTGATGTTGCGCTCTCTGATCATTCCTGTGTTTTCTTTGAGAGCTCTATTTCTGTTCACAAAAATGTTCAAAAAGAGGTAACCACAAAGCAATATTTAACTGAAAATACTAGGGAAATGTTTACTCAGAATGTTTCTTCCACACTTGCCCCTGCTAACATCTCAGGAAATGAGCTAGTAGATCATTTTAATTCAAAAATTAAAATTGTTATAGATGCCATTGCTCCAACTAAGGTAAATGAAGTGACTGGGAAGAACAGAGAAAAAAAGAGTGTCGAAAAGCTGAACGTAGGTGGCGAAAAACAAATCTCCAGGTGCACTTTGAAATCTATAAAGAGAGCGTTGGCCTTTATAATTTGGAATTGAAATTTGCCCGACAGTCTTTCTTCTCTGATGTCATTGCCAAAAACAAAAACAACGCACGTGCCTTGTTTGCTACCGTCGACAGACTAACTAACCCCCCAGTGTCAGTAGCCTCTGAATTTCTATCCACTAGGGCGTGCAATACATTTGCCTCCTTCTTCACTGACAAAATTCAGAAAATCAGACAAGCAGTCAGTGCCTCTGTATCAGGAACAGCAAATGTTTTGTCTCTGTGTCCACTTAAAATCAATTCAAACACCATGACCTCTCTGAAGAGCGCCTTACCGTGGTAGAGAGGTTTGTGTGCCCTGATGAACCTGGGGGCTGTGTTGTCTGGAACCTTGTGTTCCTGGTAGGGTCTCCCATGGCAAATTGGTCTCAGGCAAGGGGCCAGACTAAGATTGGTTCAAAAGACCTCATGAAATAACACAGATAATGAAAAACAACAAAATAAGTTACCATAGCTATGCGGATGACACACAAATTTACATAACCATTTCACCAGGAGACTATTCTCCAGTTAAAAACACTGAGTAAGTGCATTGAACAAATCAATGACTGGATGTGTCAGAACTTTCTCCAATTAAACAAAGACAAAACTGAGGTAATGGTTTTTGGAGCCAAGGCAGAACGTATAAAAGTTAGCGCTGAGCTTCAGTCTGCAATGTTCAAAACAACAGATAAAGCCAGAAATCTAGGCGTAGTCATGGACTCTGACCTGAGTTTCAACAGTCACATTAAAACAGTTACTAAATCAGCCTACTATCACCTAAAGAATATTTCTAGGATTAAAAGACTAATGTCACAGCAGGATTTGGAAAAACGTGTCCATGCTTTTATCTTCAGTAGACTCGACTACTGCAATGGTGTCTTCACAGGTCTCACTAAAAAATCTATTAGGAAGCTGCAGCTGATTCAGAACGCCGCTGCTCGAGTCCTCACTAACACTAAGAAAGTGGATCACATCACTCCTGTTCTGAAGTCTTTACACTGGCTTCCTGTGTGTCAAAGAATAGATTTCAAAATACTGCTGCTGGTTTATAAAGCTTTGAATGGTTTAGGCCCAAAATACATTTCTGACCTACTGCTAAATGATGAACCATCCAGATCTCTCAGGTCTTCAGGGACTGGTCAGCTTTCTGTCCCCAGAGTTAGAACTAAACATGGAGAAGCAGCATTCAGTTATTATGCTCCATCTGGAACAAACTCCCAGAAACCTGCAGGTCCGCTGCAACTCTTACTACTTTTAAATCCAGGCTGAAGACTTTTCTTTTTGTCGCTGCTTTTAATTGAAACTGAGCCGTTGTGTTCATCAGTAAAGTGGAACTTATGTGTGAACTATTCATATCTTAAACTGCACTGTAACTTTTTATTCATGTATTTTTTCTTGTAATGTTTCTTTTATTATCTTTTTTTTAAAATGCCTTTGTCTGAATGTCTTTCATTTTTGTAAAGCACCTTGAATTGCCTTGTGTTGAAAGGTGCTATATACATAAACTTGCCTTGCCTTAAAGTCCCTGAGATTTGAAGAATACAAAAAATGTAATTATTATTTGAGAGAGAGAAGATTCACACCACTAATTAAGTCATAATTTAAGCCAACTAGAAAACGTAATGCAAGACAAATTATACTATACAATAAGGCCCTCAACACACACACACACACGCACGTGCACACACACACACACACACACACACACACACACACACACACACACACACACACACACTGTCTGTACTCACTGTGTCGACTCCTGCCAGCAGCAGCTCGGTGATGCTGCCCAGGATCTCTGTGACGGTCATCTGGTCGCTGAGCAGCAGGTGTGTGAGGTACGCTCCCTCCACCTGCTGCTTCAGGTGCACCTGCTGCTGGATCTGCGCCATCTTCTTCTGCACCAGCTCCTCCGCTGAGAGAGAAACAAGTTTAACATTAGTCATCGGAAAGAAATATGTTCCTGCAAAACATTTGCGTAATATACTATTTTTTCATGTTAATATTATTTTTGTATGTTGCAATGTTGGAGCAGCCTGAGACTGTCATTGCCTAACATTTAAATAGCTCTCTTTTTTCAATTGAAATGTATTTAGTCCTTAAAGAAAACAGGCAGGATATTCAATTTAAAAAGTAACGATAAGTATTCTTTAAAAATAACAACACAATATGTCATTTATAAGTATATATATATTACTCTTCATCGTTTCAGGTTTTTATGTCAATGATTGTAACAACACCACATTATAAAGAAGAATACTGCATTTTGTGCAGAATGGCACCATTGTTTCTCATGGGAGAGAATACATATTATTTTCCATGTTCCTGAAACTTACTTGCACCAATATGTCTTTTGCACAGGAGACTAGGATTTCATTGACAAAACTACACTGCAGCTATTGTGTATATGATAAACCCTTTCAATCCTTTTAAAGAGGCCCTATTAGGCATATATTATACAATTATGAAACCTGAAAATGATCACGATAGGGCCCCTTTAAAACACGAGGAAACTGGCTCGATACTTTTAGAAGGAATACACAGAAGGAGAAAGGGCCTTGTGAGCTGTGAGGTGGACTTTGTGACTTTGAGAGAGTCACCAGTCTAGTGTCCTTGAAATGATTTGATAATGCAAATGACTATGAAGCCTGAGCTTTAGTAACCCTTTTTCTGTGATAACAATCAGTGAGGAGGATTGGCAGAGAAAGAGCTGCACACAAACAGCAAAGGGTTCATGTTGTAATACTTGAAATTCCTCAAAGAAAGAGAGGACATGTTATATTAACTTACATAGGCTACTTTGTTTCACGTGAGTAATATGTCATTGTCAATCTCATGTTGTTTTGGAAATGTCCTACAGTCCCAGGTAACCATTAGTTTACATTTTAACAGGATTAGGAAACATGCTTGAATAGTAGAAACCATTAGAGATAACATATATTTAAAAAAACAAAACAAGAATCAAGGATGTTCTAGTTCTGATTCTGATATTGAATAAACAAACCATTGTTCTGTAACAAACGGCCTAAAACAGGTTATATTTCCTCACAGATTTTGAAGAGGTGATCCCAGGCGGCTGCAAACTGTTTCCAGAAGGGGATGTAGGGCCAGATTCTCTTTGGGAAGAGGATGATGACGTTGGAGAGACGAAACATTTCACCCACGGAGACGATGAACTTCTGTGTTTCCTCCGGCACCTCCTTGTTCAAGCAGCCCATACGAGTCTCAAACAACACTGAACAGATACCTGCGTTCAAAAACATATACAACAAATATTATAACTCGTCTGTTTGCTATCCTGGCTACAAAGTGGTGGTTTAGTTAAGCAAAGTGTACACATCTTACACCTTGGCCAATAAATAACAATTCACAAAGTGAAACATTGATTTTGGTTGATATTATTATGATCCATTTGTTACCACATTTGTTTGATGGGGTTGGGTTCAATTATTTCACACTATACTGCTGGTTATTTAAACAAATAGCCCCTGGCTATGTGGCATTACAAAGTTAAAACAGGACACAGCCTTATAACATATAATCGTTTGCTGCTGCAATATTATTGTCTTCATTGTGTTATTCTTCATGTTTTACAGCCCTGTTGCCGTAGAAGCATGATATAGAAAGTAAATCCATAATTGTATAAGAAAGCTGCTGTTTAAAGGAATATATTGACATATTAGGGAATGTGTATCTGCTTTCTTTCTCAGAGTTTGATTTAAAAAAACAATACCACTGTTACGGAGCCTACACACGGCGGCGTGCGTTGCCGCTTCAACGTTTCTGCCCATTCACTTTGAATGGGGTGATGTCACGATTCGCCGAATTGCATTGTGGGAGCAAAGCTTAGCTTCTCTCGCGGTGCTCGCTGCCAAAGTAGAGCAATGTTCTACTTTTGCCGCCTCGACGGAGGCGTCAGCCAATCGAATCATATGCCAGTGCAAGCTCTAGCCAATCAAACCGCATGCTTGTGTGTCTGGGGCGGGAGATTCATGTGATTGGTTGTTGGTCGAGTTCCAGCCCCTCCCACCGGCAAGCGACAACACACGGCGGCGTGCGTTGTGCGTTGTTCGGCGAATCGTGACGTCACCCCATTCAAAGTGAATGGGCAGAAGCGTTGAAGCGGCAACGCACGCCGCCGTGTGTAGGCTCCGTTACGGCCCCTACACACGGCGGCGTGCGTTGTCGCTTGCCGGCGGGGGGGGCTGAAACTCGACCAACAACCAATCACATGAATCTCCCGCCCCAGACACACATGCATGCGGTTTGATTGGCTAGAGCTTGCACTGGCATATGATTCGATTGGCTGACGCCTCCGTCGAGGCGGCAAAAGTAGAACATTGCTCTACTTTTGCAGCGAGCACCGCGAGAGAATCTACGCTTCGCTCCCAGAATGCAGTTCGGCGAATCGTGACGTCACCCCATTCAAAGTGAATGGGCAGAAGCGTTGAGGCGGCAACGCACGCCGCCGTGTGTAGGGGCCGTTAGGGTTGCCAACCGTCCCGTATTAGCCGGGACGCCCCGTATTTGAGACAAAAGGGGCGTGTCCCGTACGGGACTCTGTTTGTCCCGGACTCCGGTGTAAAGGGAAAAATATGTTTTTCTGTTTGCGCGCAACGCAGTGTGTCTGGCTGCGTGCCTGTGTGTTTGTGTGCTGTATGTGATGGGCGCTAGGACCGTGGCATCATTGTTTGTGTGGCATGTCAGCCTGTTCAGTCCTGGGGGGAAATGAGCGCTGCCGGTGGAGGAGGTGATAATGAAAGAGGAGAAGAGAGAGAGGATGTGGTTCTGGGCCCTGGCCCTTGTAAAAAGAAAAGACTTGTGTCTTACAACAAACAGTGGGAAGAAAAACACAGTTGGGTAAAGCCTGTAAGTGGAGATCTGTCTCGGGTCTTGTGTGTGTGTGTGTGTGTGTGTGTGTGTGTGTGTGTGTGTGTGTGTGTGTGTGTGTGTGTGTGTGTGTGTGTGTGTGTGTGTGTGTGTGTGTGTGTGTGTGTGTGTGTGTGTGTGTGTGTGTGTGTGTGTCAGTTGATTGATGGGAAAATGCTGGGAAAATGGTTGGTTGAAGGATATCATTAAGTCTAATAATGATGTACCGTGCATGTCCCTCCCTATCTCTACGATGAGAGGAATGCAACCTTGATTCAAGACCATGATGATTACACTCAGATGAATGTATAATACACTTGCTGGATAAGACACGTCTGATGTTAAGGTTGGTGATAGCATCTCAGTTGGAGAATTTTATTTAGGAATTCTGACAATGAAGTGAAAACATTTTGGGAGTTAGTTCAAGGAGGCAAATCAGCATTGAACCCTCTGTCCCCCAAGAAGCTCCTTTGTTCTGTGCCCTGCCTGCAGGAGACACTGTAACTCATCCCCTTGTGTGCCGTTAGAACATCAGTCACAGGTGTGTGTGTGTGTGTGTGTGTGTGTGTGTGTGTGTGTGTGTGTCAGTCAGCTGATTGATTGAAAATGGTTGGTTGAAAGGATAACATTAAGTCTAATAATGATGTACCGTGCATGTTCACATCATGTATACTTTGCATTACTTAATACCATTTTTCAAATATTTTATTTTTTAACATTTTGGACAAAATAGCCATTTGTACATCGAGGTGCCCAGATGTCCCGAGTGCCCACCTATCGGATTTGAACATGCTGATGTACAATGTGATGTAGTAGCCTAATGCAGCTGTAAGACCATTGTGTTTGTATTGTGTTATAGGTATGCATAGTTTTCTATGCATTTTGAGGGTTTTGGGGGGTTTGACCCCAAAAACATTTTTAGAATCCTAGGGGATAACATAACCCTAACCTAACCCTAACCCTAAACCATGCCCGGCCAGGCCCTCCCATTTGACATTCCTGCCCTCCCCCAATAAACACGTTTTTTATTATTTATAAAAATTAAAAAATATATATATTTAATTGTTTTAATTATAAATAAACTGAACTTTTATGCTACGATGTATGTGATGTCAGAACAAAAAAAATCGCAGGCTACGTCAAATAAATGCATGTGTCTGTTGTGATTTGTCCCCATTTAGACCAATCACAGCGTCACACTCTGCCGCCTGTTCTGGATTTGTTTATTGTGCATTCTGTAGACTCCCATTTCTGTTTGAATTACAAAACGGACATCAAAAAAGGTCTAAGGATTTATTAAAACGAAATAGCGATGAAAGAACTGCAGCCGATGCAGCTGCTGGCGACCCTGCACCTGCCGTTGCAGCAGCACGCCTTATGTCACAAGCTTGACCTCGGAAAACCCCGGGGCTGAGTTAGCGATGATCTTGGGGTTAATAAACCCAAGCAGGTGAAGCTGGATCGTTATCAGGGAGATTGTTTTCAGGAAAGAAGCGCACTTTTGCCGCTGCATGGTACACAACAGACCACGGCTTGAATATTCGTTAAAAGCAGACGCAGCCTTTTGTTTCCCCTGTAGACAGTTTAAAGTAAATACGTGTTCATCTGATGCGGCTTTTACTGTCAAGGTTTTTGCGACTGGAAACACGCATTACAGACTAGAAGGACTGCTAAGGCATGCCGCATCAAAAGAACACATTTTATGTGAGAGTTTGTGGAGAGAGAGAGAGAGATACGCGAGGAAACAAATAAGGAAATGAGTACTTTGGTGCAGATCAGCTGGCACGGAACCGTTATTGTGGAGGAAACTTCTGTGTAGCAGTGCATTTGGAGTCACCGACTCAGGAAGGAGACACGGTAGAGCAGGAGCTTCGATGTCAAACACTGATGGTTTATTTGGAGTTTCGGCCGGAGAGATTCACATCACAAGTCACATCAGTCACGGTGAGACTGCACGGGAGAGTTGCCACGTCAATTCTAAAGAACTCTACCTCAGACCACTGTATTTAGCTAGTTCTGAGAGCATCATCAACATGCTGCATAACAAGATAGAACCATAACACCTCTATCAGCTGACGCCAACAGGCAGGAACATAGAATCATAACACCTCTATCAGCTGACGTCAACAGGCAGGAACATAGAACCATAACACCTCTATCAGCTGGCGCCAACAGGCAGGAACAGGGAGACAGAACACTGAGAGCACAGCAGCCAAGGTTACGAGGTGCGTGGTGTGCTCAGTCAGGACAGTTTGAACTGATAAACTGGGTCAAAGTTATGGACCTTGGAAAATATTCCACAACAGTTATTACGTGTCAGCTGTCGTTGATATTATAGCTTTTTTAGCTGTCAACCAACTCCCTCTCAGAGGTGACTCGATTCACTCCACAGCATGTCCGAGTGCAGTGCATAGGAACATAAACCATGCCCAAGGCGGGCTAAACAGTTCATCGTCTCGGTCTCTACTATTTCTCTCCGAGTGCAGCGATGAGGAAGCTGCCATCCGTAACCAGTGTGCCTTGCTCGTGATTTACCAGTGTGTCTGCTGCCACGCACACAATGTTTCAAAGTGGTTGCTATGTTGCCCTTTATTTGTGTATGTTTGCGATAAATGTGCGTCTTTACGCAATGCTGTTGGCCTTGCTGTTTGATATATATTGTGCCGCAGGCCCGCAGCACGTGATGGTGTTGTGTGCTCTCCCATGAAAATCATATGCCCTCCCTTTAGATTTGTTAAAAAAAAAGTAACTAAATCCTTCGGGTTTCTGGCGGACACATGCATATGTCTCGTTTCTCCATTTCTGGAAGTTGGCAACCCTAACCACTGTCAAGGCTGCCAGTTACGAATCTACGGCTAGTTAGCTTAGCGCTTTGCTTAGCAAAAAGACTGTACACGGAGGGAAACAGCTAGCTTAGCTTTGTAAGCTGTAAACCTCTATAAAACCATACATTCATATTTGTTTCCCTTTGTTATTATACATATTAAACCAAATAAAGCCATACTTGCTTTTTCAGCCTGTTTCCAGTCTTAAGGCTGAGCTAAATTAAGCTAAGCTAACCAGCTGGTGGCTGTAGCTTCATATTTAGCACAAAGACACTAGAGCTGTATCATTCTTACCCTTGAGTTATCTGAAGAACTGTATCATTCTTACCCTTGAGTTATCTGAAGAATTGTATCATTCTTACCCTTGAGTTATCTGAAGAATTGTATCATTCTTACCCTTTAGTTATCTGAAGAACTGTATCATTCTTACCCTTGAGTTATCTAACGAACTGTATCATTCTTACACTTCAGTTATCTGAAGAACTGTATCATTCTTACCCTTGAGTTATCTGAAGAACTGTATCATTCTTACCCTTGAGTTATCTGAAGAACTGAAATCATTCTTACCCTTGAGTTATCTAACGAACTGTATCATTCTTACACTTCAGTTATCTGAAGAACTGTATCATTCTTACCCTTGAGTTATCTGAAGAACTGTATCATTCTTACCCTTGAGTTATCTGAAGAACTGTATCATTCTTACCCTTGAGTTATCTGAAGAACTGTATCATTCTTACCCTTGAGTTATCTGAAGAACTGTATCATTCTTACCCTTGAGTTATCTGAAGAACTGTATCATTCTTACCCTTGAGTTATCTGAAGAACTGTATCATTCTTACCCTTGAGTTATCTGAAGAACTGAAATCATTCTTACCCTTGAGTTATCTAACGAACTGTATCATTCTTACACTTCAGTTATCTGAAGAACTGTATCATTCTTACCCTTGAGTTATCTGAAGAACTGTATCAATCTTACCCTTGAGTTATCTGAAGAACTGAAATCATTCTTACCCTTGAGTTATCTGAAGAACTGAAATCATTCTTACCCTTGAGTTATCTAACGAACTGTATCATTCTTACACTTCAGTTATCTGAAGAACTGTATCATTCTTACCCTTGAGTTATCTGAAGAACTGTATCATTCTTACCCTTGAGTTATCTGAAGAACTGTATCATTCTTACCCTTGAGTTATCTGAAGAACTGTATCATTCTTACCCTTGAGTTATCTGAAGAACTGTATCATTCTTACCCTTGAGTTATCTGAAGAACTGAAATCATTCTTACCCTTGAGTTATCTGAAGAACTGTATCATTCTTACCCTTGAGTTATCTGAAGAACTGTATCATTCTTACCCTTGAGTTATCTAACGAACTGTATCATTCTTACACTTCAGTTATCTGAAGAACTGTATCATTCTTACCCTTGAGTTATCTGAAGAACTGTATCATTCTTACCCTTGAGTTATCTGAAGAACTGTATCATTCTTACCCTTGAGTTATCTGAAGAACTGTATCATTCTTACCCTTGAGTTATCTGAAGAACTGAAATCATTCTTACCCTTGAGTTATCTAACGAACTGTATCATTCTTACACTTGAGTTATCTAACGAACTGTATCATTCTTACACTTCAGTTATCTGAAGAACTGTATCATTCTTACCCTTGAGTTATCTGAAGAACTGTATCATTCTTACCCTTGAGTTATCTGAAGAACTGTATCATTCTTACCCTTGAGTTATCTGAAGAAAATGAAATAAGCATGTTCCTAAAAATGTCAAACTAATTTCTCTGTGTACATAAACGCAGTATCTAATCAGGGGTCAAGGCCAACACACCCAACAACTGTGTCAGAGTTTACTCCCTGACTGACTGACAGCACACACATGTGATGTATTAATGGATGACTAATTCTCTGCTCTGCAAGAATAAAGAAGTGTGGTTGTAGTCGTTATTTTGCAAGTATGAACAAGTAATATCTAAAGTTTGCTCCTCATTCTGCACAATTAATAATTGTATTTAATACTAAAAGAGACAAGACACAATCGTACTTGAGTATTTCCATTTTATGGTATTTTAATTCTAGTCCACTACATTTCAGGGACATATATTTGTTTTTACTCCACTACAATTATTCAAAACTTATATTTATTATGAGTTACTTTTGCGTATTGAAACACAAGAAATCCATTTTGAAACCTCTCTATTGCTAATCCAGATGTTTTCTGTTGACCTTCCAACAGCTGAATTGTTCACTACTGACCTTCAAAAGCTAATTTGTAGAGTTCCTCCGCCAGGTCGTTGACCATCACTCCGCCTCCGTTGGTATCCCTGAGCCAGGCCACTCTGTGGATGAAGTCCGTCACCACGTCGTTGACGGTGTTCGTGTAGGAGGAGACGTGTTTGGGCTTCAACATCCGAGGGTTCAGGATGCTGCGGATGCGCTGCCAATTGGCCCCGATTCTACCAAGAAACAAGGAAGATTAATACAAGAAAATGGGCTTCAAGGTTTCACGTTTCAAGGCTTTAATTGTCACGTGTACATACAGCTACAGTGTAGTTATGACAATGAACATCTTAGGTCACAGGCTCCTCCAACAGTGCAACACAATAAAACAAGTGAATATAATAGAAACAGAATATGATAGAAACAAAATTAGATAAAGTAATAAACGTTCGTCAAACTCAAATGTATTGTTCTGTAACATGGGATTGTGGTCCTTTAACACACTTTAAAAAACCCTATTTACTTTTAATTGTTTGTTCAAATTGTATTTATGTTATATTACCTTGTCAAACTATCTTTGTTTAATGATGTGTTGCTGGTATTTGCAGTGTGAGAAAAAGTTTTTAGAGAGTACTTGTCCATGGACAAGTGAGTTTGGCAATTTACTTGTCCGAATAAATGTTTCACTTCAAGAATTGGACAAACATTGGGGCCACTGGAATCTTCTTCTTTGTCATCGTATTTTACATTTTCCCACGGTTTTTACGACACCGCTAACGTAAGTGAGCGGTAAGATTTTACTGCATCACACATAGGGTTGGGTATCGTTTGGATTTGAACGATTCCGGTTATTTTTGGTTCTCGATTCCGGTTCTATGAGAGGGTAAAAATAAGTCCCATGACAAACTGGGAGAAAAATATATTTATGAAAACATTAAGTCAAATCTGTATTCCTATTTACAAATCACTTCATACTGTTGAATTTCTTAAGGTTATTGAATACAATTATATAAAAATAATCTCTGCATTGTTTAGTTAGTTCTAAGTGGTGCAGTTTGAGAATGTATAATTGGCCCAGTCTCCTCTGATGTTACACTGCAACCTGCCTGTGAGACAGAGTCCAACCACACATGTCCAACACATAGGACATAACCTAATAATAATAATGACACATTAGATGTATAGCCTAGGCCTAGCGCTTTTCTACAACTCAAAGACGCTTGCACGCTTACATGTCCTGCAATACACATGCTGCAGCTGCCCAGCTGCTCACTGTTTGTAAAAGTAAATACATAGTATTTTCATTTCAATAATGTACTTTCTATACCCTGCTTCATAAACAATACTGACATCCCTGTGCTCCTCCGAGTCTGGGGCTCCGGGGATGTGAGGACAGCGCGAGGACACAGACAGGGAGGCTGCTTCACTACATAAAGGAGATGGCGGTCAATATTAACAACACAGGGGCTAAAACGCTTAATAACATTCATTACGTGTTAGAGAAAGAACATAAGAAAGTTTGACAAAGATGAGGCTGTTAAACGGGCAGCGGATCTGCTGTGAGTAGAAAGAGAGAGAGACGCTGAGCTGCACCGTGCAGCGATCAGCTGATACGGAGCATATGAGAGAGCTTCAGTCCGCGGGGCTCGGCCTCGCCTCCTGTCCTCACAACTCTTATTCATCCCGGTACCGGACAATTGTTATTTGTTCCTACTCGGAACCGAGTTTTGCTTCCCAGCCCTGCCACTGTGCTACACTTCCCACCCCGTCCCGCCCCCGTCTGCGCCGGGATGCATTTCCTTAGGAATCGACAAGCAGAACCGAAACTAACACTTCTAAACGAACAATGGCGGACACGTACAATTTGCGAATGAGTTCTGCCTTTTGTAAAGTGAATGTATCAATAATTTGTCAATAAATCAGGCCGAAAAACGTCACTTGTCCGCCGGACAAGTCAATTGAAAGATCTACTTGTCCGATATTGTAAATAACACGTCCCGGACGGTGGGACGTGTACTTTTTCGCACACTGATTTGGTACATTGTGTTCACGGTGTGTGTTTAAGCTCTTCTGTTTAAATGTGAAAGCCCTTTGGAACTTTGTTTGAAATCGGGACCCCCTTGAAAACGAGATGGTGCATCTCAAGGGGTTTATCCCAATCAATACACATTTCTATATATAAAGAAAACTTGTTCAATTTGCCTTGTGAAGTTTACTTTATTTTGGTATTTTTCAACTTATTCAACCCAAAATACACATAATAAATAAACAATGATAGGTCCTTGCTAGTGACAACCTATCAAATGTAAGCTGACTGAAAACGTGTAGCCTCAAGCCTAAGCTAGTTAGCCTTAAACATTTCGTATCTTGTAAAAATATACACTAAAATATGAAAGTGTATTCGAAGCCTGAGTCATTGCAATCCTCTCCATCAAAAAACTATTAAAAACACATTGAGTGTTGACAGATTGCTTCATTACCATCAACCCAGTGTAATTGAATATGACTCCTTACTTGCATCTACACTCCACTAAACGTACTGTCCAATAGTCTTGAAAGAGCCAAAGACCACATTTGGTTAAACAACTCTCACTTGTGAACCTAATGGATGAAACATGTTTGCAACAGCTGGAGTAATTCAGGAGGTTTTAGGGTTTAGAGTTCAGGCTTTTCTCTGTTGTAACAAAATTAACTGACGATGACGAGCGCTGCCTCAACAGGTCTGACAAGAAAAACCTGATAACAGCGAAGACAATTAGACAATGAAAAACAACAATTGACCTCCTGACTGGGTCTGACTGGAGCCTTAGGATTTGTTATGAATAGAGTACAAAGTATAAAGCAACTAATACAGTAGTTTCCGAGGAATTATACTTAGATAGGACTTATATAAATGACATCCTATTTTAAATAAGTATCTATAACATTGGACAGTATGTTTTGTTCTGCTTACATTAAATGTCACTTGGTAGATGCTTCCATGGCGACTTACATTCATTCAATACTGTGAGCAAACCCCTCAATACTGTGGGGTGAAGTGTTTTTCCCAGAGACACAATGACATGCTGACTGCAGTGGGACTCGAACTTGCCCTCCCCTGGTCTGAAGATGAGCGCAATGTTCCACTGAGCCACATCCTCCCTTTTGAGGCTTTAAGTTAGCAAATTCATTCGGGTATCGTCAGAAATTACGAGTCAAATTCCCCGGGTGTTTCTTTTTTAATGAGCTGTAAATAACACACAGGGAATTGTGTGCAAATCAATGAATCTCAGTCTGACTGCGGAGTCCTTATAGGAGTTTATTCTGAAGACTGTTTTACGACTACTATGGAATTTACTGCTGACGGGATCAAATAAATCAAGCTAGAGGATCTATCAGAATCAGAATACCTGTATCCGTCCCACAGAGGGGATGTTTACATTTGTTACAGCAGAAAGAGCCAAACACAATTTAATGTTAACTAAGAAGCATGCATAAAAAAAATACACATCTGTAATGATATAGCAGCCAGATATATGTTGTAATTAACGGCATATATTGCACATAGTTGGTATGGGGGGTTTACTCACTCAGTCAGGGGTCCGTAGGCATGGTTCCTGACCTCCCTGTATCTCCTCCAGTGGGGCATGTCTGTGCGGACCGGGTGCTTCCCTTCCTGCCTCAGGACCTGCTCGATCAGCTCAGCGGTCGCCACGTTCACTATGACCAGAGGCCCGAACGTTGACTTCCACAGAGGGCCGTAGATCTTCCTGTGCTCAATCTGAGGGCAGTATGGAGATGTTGGATGTGTGATTTACCAAAGAACCTCACATTGAGCTGCCTCCTGCAGGACTGATCAATTTGTTATTCTGCAGTGGAACTCATATGTTCAACACATCAACTTACTTAGGGTCTAAGGAAATATGAACTTGAGTTTTGTTATACTTGAATTGATTCTCAAACACACTTTAGGTTTTTAACGAGTTAACTTTCTATTTATTTGTTTACCTTAAGAATCCTTTTTTAATCAATGTGTTCAGATTGCACAAAAGTAATACTATGATGTTACAGGGACTGTGCATTTCTAACAAGATGTTATGCATATGGGGGTGCAGGTGCTTTCTCTTTACACTATGACAGATTGTAGATTTTATTAATCTCAATATAATGCTTTCATAATTGTGGCTATACTGAATGTCCTAACAGTTTGAGAAGAAACGTACCTAGGAGTACAGGTGGAAAAACAGGTTCAGCAATTAAAGGTGTCAGGTAAAGCCTTGTATTAGTATACTAGTTTTCCTAAATGTATTGCATGTGTTGTGTAAAACAAATGTCAGGACAATAGGTACAAAAACATTGCAGATTCTGATGCCAAGGTAATGTCTTTAAATGTCAAGTGTTGTCAATGTAAAACCCAAATATGTTAATATAATTGAAAAACAGAGAACATCTCCATGTGAGATGCTGAAGACAGACTTTTCTGCAATGTTGGCATTACAACATTGTCATAATATTTGTGAGTGTGACCTTGATTTAACATTTCATTTGTCAATGCTGCCAGCAACACAAATAGAATTGAGTGCATGTCCCTTCAGCACTGGGTTCAGGGAGGGCATATTATAAGCAACACCACAGCAGACACACACAGACACAACTTCATAACAGTCTGGCTGCACAGAGAACTGCCAACAGAGGTCAATAAGTACACGAATGGATTGTATTTACTTTGAGTTAACTACTCATTTACTAAGGCTTTACGGTCATTTTAACTTGTGATGCAATCGAAGACAGTCTCCATACATTCAAGAACCTAAAGAATAAGTTACAAGAACATGAGGATGGAATGAAGGGTAAAAATACAATTAAAGTAAAAGACTTAGAAAAGCTGGACACTCACAGAAAGTGTTTAAAATACTGGGAGGATGAAGCAGAGTGCCGTGAAAGAAGGCAGTTGGCCTCGTGGATTTAAGAAAATATTAAGGTTGAAGATGAATGTGAAGGAAAGAAGGCTTTCAATGCTCGGTGAGATGTACAGTGTCTAAATTGTTTAAAGTTAAAAGTAATTAAACTCCATGACATTTATGAGAGGGACTGCTCGAAAGTAGGATATTTGGGATATCCGTTGTAACACGGGGTGTTCAGGTAACACTTAAAGACTTTGTTATGGAAGCAGAGTAGGGGGCTAGTACACCCTCCTGAGGGTCCGATTGTGGATGTCATGCGAGCAAAACATGGTGAAAACAGTCTACATTAAAAATCTGGACGGAAATGTTCGGATTTCCAAAGGGAGGTTCTTCCAATCAAGAACTAAAGAATTGAACTATTCATATCTTAGACTGCACTGTAACTTTTAATGTTTATTTTATTAGCATTTCTTTAATGACTGATTTTAAATGCCATTTTCTTAAAGTCTTTCATTTTTTGTTTTTCTTTTACTGTTTTTAAATGCCTTTGTCTGAATGTCTTTCATTTTTGTAAAGCACCTTGAATAGCCTGGTGCTGAAAGGGGCTATATACATAAACTTGCCTTGCCTTACATTAAGTTGAAATAAATGATATGGTCGGACAGGTCGAAAGCGAACAACAACACAGCAGTCCTTTTATCCACAGAATCCCTCCACGTACCTGCATTTGTTGCGCCTTTTTGAAATAGCCCTTTACAAAAAGCCAGTTTAAAGTGGACATCAAACTCGGTCCGCCTAAATCATCCATGGTTTTCTGTTTCACTGAGTCATTTATCACGGTGGTGGTGGTGGTGGTGGTGGTGGCTGCGTCACGGCGGTGGATGCCCGCATGATTCCCCGCATTTCGGCCGGCTTTAGCCGTCTGAATCCCGGCGTGCTGCTGCCTGTTCACCCGCAGTCCGAGGCTCACCAGAGATTTCCTCAACATTTTCACTGCAGGTGTTTTTCCTGCAGCTTCTGAGGTAGAAACAGGCACGACAGCAGTGTGTGTGTTGGTGTGTGTGTGTCAGATAATAATGGCTCCCTGTTTATAGCTGCAGACCGCTTTTTAAACCCAGGCTCTGAGGCAACTGTGGACTTTGTTATCCGATCATAAATCTCCATGTTTGTAACATCCAAAACCAATAAGCGGATTATGTATTTATGCGAAGATTGATTACTAAAAAACACATCGGAGTGATATTTAACATTTTTAAGAGGTTTAACGTATTTAGGTGTAAAACACGGGCACCCGAAGAGCGTATACGCCTCCAAATCCTGCAATATTAATACAAGTAAAACATGACGTGTGTCTGCCCAGTAATTGGGATCGGATCCAATTTTCTATGGGTTCTTCCTCTGAACATGCTCCATACTTTCAATAAGTTTCATGACAATCGGTTCAGTAGTTTTTCTTTTCCACTGCTTTTTGTGCACCATGCCTCTTGTCTTGTTTAAACTCAATGGACTTTGTCTAAAACTAGACTTCTCACTAAATAATTTAGACCGTGCTCAGCTCAATATGTAGGTAAAGGTATTTATTTTCACTATAGCCTATCTGTAAAGCGTCTTTGAGCACCTGTACAAGCGCAAACAAAATAAATCTATTATTATTAAATGTGCAATGTATTAAAGTGCCTTTTGGAAAACTGATCAATTCAGTATGATTACACACATCCTAACACATGATGACAGCGATATGTATTGTATAATAGTGCATTAAAATGGAATATTTATTATGCATTTCGTGTATTTGTGCTGCATTCATGTTGCTGCCACCAGAGAGCGACTTCTACTTTGCGTTCAGATGGGATACATCTGTACAATATGCCTTCAATACTTTTTTTGTGGTTATTAGTATTCATGTGTCAAGTAAATTGTGTACTTGGATCAATCTTGCAGTGTAGAGGTGTGTGTGTGTGTGTGTGTGTGACATAACATTTGTTTATCAGCTATTTTCAGGGCACTGCATTTCTACTTGTGTTTTTAAATTGCAAAGACAGTTATTTGACTCAGTTCGTAACAAAGACTTCAGGTTGTAACCGGCTCTGACCTCGTATAATTACAATTAATAGTATAGACGTACACCTATCTATTAGCTTACATGGCACATGGTAACACCTTACAACTGTTTTTGCTTGTGACTCTCAAACAAGACTGTCAACTTGTCGTCACAAGTTCTGGCCTATAAATGTGATATGAACAACAGCGTGGTATTTTTAGATGCTTATTTAAAAGTTTAATGGGTGACTTAGGATTGGTTAAACTGTTATTGGTATTTACAAAATGTGTTGAAATAACACCTTGCTTGTTTGGCCTCGACAAAATCATTAAACGCTTCACAAATGTAACGCAGTTGTTGTACTAATGTCGAATAGAAAATGACTGTTCTATTGTTTCTCTATTCTGATCCAACAAAGAAAGAAATGCTTGTGCTAAACTATGAACCTAATCAAAGCACTGAATTCCCCCTTGATGGGAAAAAAGGAAGGAAGCTTACGTCCAGGATATCCTGCAGTAACCGGGGGTAACCACAGGGTCACTAAGATCAGAACAATGTTACGTAATCACAATAAAATCCACACATGGTTGCACACAAATTAATTACATATTAGGCAATGCAAAAGCACAACAACTATTAAAATCTTTATTTTTCTAAAAAGAAATTACTCTCAAATAGTTTACAAATGATTCTCTGAGGCCACCGTTCTCCTTAAGGCTGAAACATTTTAAGACATCTTCAACACTTATCATTCAGCTGGGATGCCAAATAAAGGCTGAGACATAGACAGCAACTTCCTGTGCGCTGAGTCGGGCGCAGCAGGGAGATGGGGCTCGTGGCAAAACAAGAAGAAGGCCTACGTTATAAAGGAAAATAACAAAAAGGCAAGTCCTTAAAGACTCGCATTGAGGTGCAGCATCAAAGCATCTGGCTTGTTTTGCGCAATACAGTTCATACTAACTTCCAATTGCTTGGCTTTTGATATATATATAGAAAATATATTAAGCAATTTGCTGATGTTCGAGTATATTTTGAAAATATAAATAATTAGATTCAAGTATTGCAGGTTTAAAGCTACAAAGCATGACCCTCACTGAGTCAACTAAGCGCACTACTTCGCAAGAAATCAGAACTACTTATAAACCGAGATATCACAGCAATCAAGGTTTCAAGACATCTTACTTCTTAAAGCTGCAATGATCAATATTAATTATTACCTTACCTGAAGCGATAGCGAGCATTTTAGCGTCTTTCAGTTGATTGTTTGGTTTTCTGGCCGACAAACTCCGCTCTTATCGACCTTGTTCTGAGTCAAAAGAGGCAGCTGTGATATGCCAAAGTGACTTTCAATAAACAGAAGACTGACACTTTTAGCAAATAGCTGTGGGACATGTTGGGAGTGTGTAATGGCTAAAGAGCCAGATATATTCCTCAGGGGTTGGTAAAGATCAACACAGCTTTAGTAGAATAAATATTGGACCAAAACTCTTCAGTTTGTTCACAAGGCTACGAATGGATGATCAATGATGACTTCAGAGTGTGTAATGAAGAAACAGCTAGCTACAACTTTCTAGGTAGATAGTAGAAATGTCAATATGCAATTATTTAAATGTTTCTAGCTTCACATTTAAATAGTTTCTTGTCCTGCAGCTGGGTTTACAAAGAAAAAAGCTCTACATCTAACGTCACAACAAAAGTAGAAGATAAATATCGCTGTGGTTCATCCTGAGAACAAATAATTACTACCTCCATTTAGATGTCTGATGTTTTCAATTCGGTTTGCTTTTTTAGCATTAATACAGAAAAACTACTGGCATGATTTTTATTTTTGGCCTAGTCAGTGGTCTGCGCTCTCCGACTGCTGACGAGCAGCTATTACTATACTATTACTATCAGCTGTCACGGATTAATGTTTCCTATCAGAAACGAATGCAGCTGAACTGAAGCTATCTACAGAAATCTGACCTAAGGCACGACAAACTATCCTAATATTGCTAAGCTGACCTGCAGGAACTCCAGAGGTGGCTAGGGACTGAGTGATGGGGAGAATATCCATCTGCACGACATACTGTAACCACGCTGTCTTTCTGCCTCTGATATGCTTAATGTGCACCCAGTGAGATGAAACACTTGGTGTGATGGTTTGTTATCATTTACTGCTTCTCTTACACCAATCCCATCATGCCACTCTGAAATAAGGCATCCTTGTAACATACAGTTTTCACACAAGAAAGAAAAGATCACAAAGCAAAAAATGTGACATAAAAATAGAAGTTTGTTGGCGGCGAAGCAACAAATGATATTTGCTAGCAGAAATGCGAATATGTCAAGGACAGAGTCCCGTATTAAAGGGAGTAAGACACTGACAGGTCTGTTCCCTGTTCCTTCACTGAAGATCCTACTGATGTCCAAACACGTCCTCATGTCGTTCAGTCGCTCTCACTGCCGGATTCACTCAGCTGGAGGTCACTCTCTGCAACACAGGTATGTAGCAAAATGAACAATGAGATTAAGATGCTTAAATACATGAGGCCGCCCCGTGGTTCCTCGAGGTTTACTGCTTTGGGGGGGGCATTGGGATATATGTATGTTTTAAATCCTATGGAGCAGAGAGAGGAGCTGTGGATTATTCTTATTGATTAATGCATCAGTGTTTCTTAGGGTGAAAAACACTAAACTCACAACTTAAAATGAAAGCGTTTAGTTTATTTAATAAAAGAGCACATGTTCAATGTGAAAAGTGACAGTAGATATAGATTAGTTGCAATTTGGTGCTATATATACCAAATTGCAACTAATCTATATCTACTGTCACTTATATATATATATTTAAAAAATAATAATAAAAAAACTAAACTTTTTTTAAAACGCCTTGAATTTCAGGGGGGGGGGGGGGGGGCGGGGCTCCGTTGGCGGGGGGGGGCGGGGCTCCGTTGGCGGGGAGCAGCGCCCCCACAAGACAATGGTAGGGGAAACACTGCCGTCATTAAAACAACATTATATGTGTACCATTTCCTCACTATTTATCTTGGTTTCATTTCACTGTTGTTTTATCCTCTTTCTGTTACTGAACAGTCTGCTGTGACGTAGACATGGAGCTAAGTCCCGTATCTGTCTCCGTCCAAGAGTTCAAATGTAGTCAAGAAAGATAAATGTAATCTTTTCCAAAACTAACAATATTTTATCTAAGAAAATATTCTGCTTAAATTAATTTCTGTTGATGTTTAGTTCTGTTTTCTCTGCCTTTCCCCCCCCGACTCTCATCTGTTAGCTTAAAGGTCACCTCTCATGCTATTTCTAGGCAACAGCATCAGGTCTCAGATATATCAAAATATATTAAAAACATGTCTATGAAGTATTTTGCTGAAAACACCAAACAGATCCCCCATTCTAGCCACGCCTCATATCCCTCTATTTCACTTCCTGTTTCAAAAGTGCTGATTTTATGTATAAAGCTTTAAAAAGACCCGGCAGCTACCGTCTAAACTAAATGCTGCCGTGATGAAACGCCATATCATGGATTATCAAGGATCTGAAACAGTCTGGAGCTCAAAGGCTTTCTCTCTTGCCGGTTAAACCACAAGGTGAGTTCCTTTTTACTTCCTGCTTCTTCACACACATGCTCTCCAGTACAGGTTAGCTCTGAGTGTTAGCGATGCTAATGTAAACACCGACCATATTACGTCCAGAACAGTCGGGCATTGTTTCTGATGGCAACGTTTCTGATTGGGCCGTGGGTCCACATTTCAGATATTACGTCATATCGGACGCAAATCTGGATCAGCTCCGTTGTTCCCCGTTTTTAGAGATTTGGGTACGGAGGAAAAGAGAGAGGGTTTTATTTTCTGACGCTGCGTGAGTTCCCCGACACACCGGGGACACATGTTGATGTATAAAAGACATCAAAAAGTGCATTTTGCATCATAGGTCCCCTTTAACCAACTGATGTGTCTACAAGTGCTTTATCTTTATCTTAATAAAATAAAATGGTGTTGTTGAAATATATTAATTAGCTTCCCCCACCAGTTATTTTATCCTAGCATACATTTCAGACGGCATGTTAAATCTCCCACACATCAGACACGGCATTCCTCTCTTACTTACTGAAAATTGTTGTCACTGTTACCGTTATAAAAAGCTTGATAAGATAAAGACGCGTCTGGCTGAGAAGGAGTCAAACTGACTTTTATAGTTTTGCTGCCGAGTACTTACTGAGAGTGTTAATGAGTCCTCCTCCACTCTCCTGTGGGCGACTGTTGGTGGTGCTGGTGGAGATGATGGGCATGCTGGGCATGCTGGGCATGCTGGGCATACTGGGCATACTGGGCATACTGGGCATAGTGGGCATACTGGGCATAGTGGGCATAGTGGGCATGCTGGGGTTGACTGGAGCCGGGGGGGGAGGTGCTGCAGAAGTCCGCTCGTCATCAGAGTCGCTGTTGCTGGAGCTGTCGTCGCTGCTGGAGGACGAGGAGCTGTTGGAGTCTGAGGAGCTGTCGCCGCTGCTCAGCTGGTCCATGACCCGCACCTCCGCCATCAACTCTGTGATCACAGGCAAACAGAGAGGAAGGGCATCGTGACCGTGATCCCAATGTACAGGAAAGAGAGTGCGCAAAAGAAATAAGATCAATGACTTAAAGGTTATAGGTCTCAGATATATACAAAACATGTCTCTGAAGTGTTTGGCTCCAAACACCAATCAGATCATTGCAGCATTACCCATAATCCCCTCTGTTTCAGCCCTGTTTCCAAAGTGCTGATTCTCTGTCTGTTACTTTAGATGAAAATAAGGAGCCCCTCCCCACGCCCCTCTGAGAGACATTTGGTTACAAAGAACTCAATGGTGCTCTAGGAGGAGATTCAGGTGAGAAGGGGGGGGGGGGGGGGGGGGGGGGGGGTACCTTGGTTGGTGATTGGCTAATGGTTACACAAGCCAAAACATCGTTATGACATCATAAAGTGGCCAAAATCTGATCAGCTCATTTTCAGACAGAAATGTGTTTATGTATAAAAGACAAGAAAAAGTGGATTTTGCATAATCGGTGACCTTTAAGCAGCATAACATAATTAGCTTGAACCATCAACATTTATGCTCAGGAAAGTCACTCTAATTGGAAGATATTTCGCCGGACACCACGTTACCTCTCTCGATGTCGTCCATGGGAGACGCCGGGGAGGTCTTCTCTTTGGGAGGAGAACTCTTGGAGCTGGTGGAGATTTTGTTGCTGCTGCCGCTGCAGCTGCTGCTGCTGCTCTTCGGCTGCTCCTTCAGGCGACTGGTCTGCTGCTCCATGCGAGCTTGGATCTTACTGCTGCCCTCAGCCCTGGGAATGCACCAGATACATATACAGTAAGCAAAGGCATGTACAATGTTTCTTACACCATCTGCTGAAAATCTGGTACCATAAAATGTGAACCCAAAAGGTTTTGAACATTTGAAAAAACAGAAATACCTTTAAAATTGTATTCTTTGACAAAAATATGACGGCAAAATCGCATTATTTGGGATCTATGGCTCTGTTTTGGTTATACTTGATAATATGCTTTTTTGTACAACAAAATAGTTTTGAAATTTCTTCTGGAAACATTGATTTAAATTTTTAAACGTATATATTTGTCTTTGGCATTATATCATTTCTTATTTTTCGGGGCTTGTGTTTCTTTTTTTTAACTTTGTACAGCACTTTGACACAAACAAGGACATAGTCAGAATTTTCACCTCATTAAAACATTTAATCTGTAAATTAGCTTTATTTTTTAGATGTAAACATTTATGAAGACACTTGTATTCAAATAACAGATGGTCAAATGTCTCAAGAAGTAGAACAGTAATAACATAAATTGAATGTCATTTTTTAACCCACCTGGTCTTCTTCACAGCGATATTGCTGTTGAGTTTCTCCAGTCTGTACTCTCCTGTGTCATGGTTCACAATGAGGATGCATTCCTTCATATACGGCCTCTTGGACCCCTTGAAGACCGTCACTGGAGCACTTGAACCCTAACATTTTTAAATAACACAGGAAGGATTGTAACTGTTTACAAAGTCATAAGACAGAGAGTTTCCCTCAGAGAGTTTTGACCAGACAACCAAAACATTGTATTACTAGATTTTCTAAATATCATACAATTGTTGATAATGTGTTAATGGAAGCTAAGGCACTAAACACAAATGTATAATGCTCATCAATTACTGACCTCTAAATTGGGTAAAGTAATAGTGACTTGCTCTCCTTTGCCCACTTCAAGCTCTCCTTCACATGATGTATCGATGGAGGCTGGCTTGAAGTCATCTGTAAAAGAACAGAAAGTATTTGCACAATGTATACATTATTAGTGTGGTTATATTAACAACAGTTGCATAAATATAAACAAAACGACAGTGGGTCCCTCTATGCTGTAGTTGTGTACCGTCACCACCAGATGGCGGTAGTGTACAGATTGCCGCAATGCTAACATTAGCTTACATTTTGACAGCTGGAGTATCAACGGCTTCTAATAGTTACGTTAACAAACGTATTAAGACGACAAAGAAGACACAGAACTGTCAACTTACTGAAACGGGAAGGTGGATTCAACAAAGACACAAGGCTATTGAAATCTGTCTAAATGTCAAACAGCTGCCTTCGTATTTTAAAGCAACAAAGCTAACTAGCATGTTACTGTTAGCTATGTATCTTATAGACACAAAGCTAGCTAGCATGCCACTGTTAGCTATGTATTGTATAGCCACGAAGCTAACTAGCATGCTACTGTTAGCTACTGTAAAAAGACAAGATTCAAAATCCCACTTACATCGCACCGTATGGTAGCCACTTTTAGGGTGTTTCTCAAACGTCTCTCCTAATTTCAAGACGTGTTCTTGATTGTCAAAGTTGGAGTATGTTGTCCCATTCATTCTGATAGTTTCATGAGCCGAAACTTTCAGCTATCCTTTTTTTATCCGATAACCATGTACGGCAGAGCCTTGAACACCTCATTGGTACCGTTAGGTCCCGCCTTCTCTTCGTTATGATTGGTCAAGTGGAGCGTTCCCCTTTGTTTGATTGGTTGGACGTCTGTCAATCAAGATTTGATGATGATGATGGAGCAGCTGTAATGAAAATGTTATGGGTTTCTATTCCCACAACCCATTTAAAAAGAAATTGCATGAAAGAAAATCTACGTAATATTTAACCCAATAACACATTAATCTCAATACTTTTTTACATGTTAAAATATATTGTATTTATTTGTATTCTATTTGATGAATATCAGTATACATTAGGATTCTAGAACATACATGATTATTAACAATCAATCAAATAATATTGGATTATACGAGATATTTGTAAAATAAATGGGACATTTTTGGGAATATATAATACACAAATATTCAATTTACTAAGATTTATGTTTTTGAAAATATTCAATTTATAAAACCAGAAATACCTACAATTATATTCTTTCAGAGAAAAAGGACGGAACAATTGTATTATTTTGATCTATTGCTCTGTTTTGAGACATGATATTTGATACTATGCTGTTTAATACTATAGACTTTATAAAAAATGTGTTATGTTATTGTTTCGAAATTTTATTTTTACGCGCATATATTTTTCTTTGGCATTATATATTTTCTTATTCTTTCAGTGCTTGTGTTTATTTTAATGTTCAACCTATTATTACTCACTTTTTTATTTTCATTTTGTACAGCACTTGGACACAATTTTAAGATGAAAGACAATTACCACCGTCTATAAATATAATTTCCAACCCTAGATTACATATTAACAAATAAAGGTAGCTCAAAATGAGTATCAGTGTCCATAGTAAACATAAGAATCTCGACCCACAGGTCCAAACACTGACCAAGTACCTTGCACTAAATGAGCATCATCACTGGGCTGAGCTGCTAACCTAATTACTGAATGATCCAGACCGGCTGAACCGCTGAAGGTCTGGCAGTGAGAGACTGATGAACTGCAGCAGAAACACTTACTGACTGACTTCAGCTCCACAGGCTGCAGGGTCTCGAGTGAAAATAATCTGTTTCCTTTCTTTAAACTGTTAATGATTCCTAAGCCTTAAATGCCTGCCCTCTCTGCACTTTACTGAGGCCATATGCTCTGCTGCCTTCAAGGATCAACATCTAAAACAAGGGGAATGTGGAGATTACACGGACGTATTATCACCAGTTTGTCCCTCTGTGGTCTTCCTGTCCACGTAAACAACATGTTATGAGGGTGGGTGAGTAGTAAGGTATTGGAAGAAGATTGGTTTCGCAGACACTAGGGATAATCTAAAATAGAAATAGGCAACAGAGTGATAATACATAGCTCAAAGTGAAGTTCACAATTAGCCCACTCTTTCACCTTTGACCCATGACCTAGGGTAAGTTTCTTCCACTGCAAAGAATGTAGACTATAGCACGTTTGGTTTCAAAGCGGTCATAAAGTAAAGTGTATAATACGCTGAATAGATTTAAAACAATGCATAATATATGTTAATTATTAAATAGTGTCCTCCTTTTTGGGGGGTTATGGAGGGCATACAAAAAAAATATAATAATAATACAAATAATAATAAAATAGGATTATTGTATTTCAGGCAATACAAATAAATAAAACAAAAATGATTAAGCATGATTATTTAGTTTCATGCGATCTATAATAACATAACACAAATAACAAAGTATTCATTTATTTCAGGCAATAATAAATAAATAAAGAATTCGTTTTCTCATGTTTTGTGTGATTACAATCCTATTTTTTATTTATTCTAGTGCTGTGTAGACGGAGCTGGATGACAACTAGAGGAGTCCTGTTTCTCTGTATCTCTTGTGAACAGAAAGCAGCAGGGGTCTGTTTCCATGGACGAGGCAAACAGTGGTCATCCTCCTCCAGAGCTATCGGTTACTGCGGTGTTTGCCCTTGGACTGCAGGAGGTGGTTTTCTGTTTCCGAGCAACTATCCATTGTTATCAACAACACTGAGGGGGGAGCCACAATACAGAGTTCCCAGGTTGTAAGATAGTAGCAGCGGGGAGAGAGAGATCCTCCTGTGTGTCCGCCTCTTTCTGCTTCTGCAACAGTGGAAGTCTCAGAAGTAAAAGTTCTGCACTTTCTTAACCCTTAGATGCATAAGTGAGGTGGTTCTCTTGAAGTATCTTTGTAATTACATTTTACATAATTTCATATTCCAGCTATTCCTCCAAAAACATGTTTTGGATATCATGCCATTCAAATTTTAAATATAAATGTTATACATTTTAAGAAATTGTAGTTTTTGTATTTCTACCCCAAGCTTGACCCCAAGTGGGTCAAAAATGACCCGCATGCATTTCCTATGGGATCCTCTGGGAACCTTTGATTCTTATCACCTGTTGCTGTCAGGAATACATTCACTGTAGACCACACAGACTACATCACAAGTGACACCTCTCAGGAAGATTATTTTACACAGCAAGATCTGAAACCTGTCAGTATAATAATAATAATAATAATAATAATAATAATAATAATAATAATAATAATAATAATAATAATAGGACTCAAAATCGCTTTCCAATATAAGGGAAGGTTAGGGTGGGGGGGGGGACTATCAAACTTGATCGACCGGCATGGATTGATGGGGGGGGGGGGGTGGGCTACGAGTAGACAAGAGGAGAAGAGATGAGTTTTGAAAGGGGACTGGGATACTGTGAGGGTCTCAGAATAGCGGAGATCTTTGCATCGATATGTTCAAAACGTTTTTTTCAAAATGTAATAAAAATTTCTAAAATTATAAATAGTGAAAAATTAAATATTAAATATTTCTAGTGTGAACCAAAATATAATATTAAATATCATACAAGTGATTTTTCTTAAGCAAAATGACAAACATGGCACAAAAACACATTATTCTAATACGGGTCCTTTTTGATCCACTTATGGAAGAGTGAGGGTCCAGTCACTCTACGGGCATCTAAGGGTTAAAGAGGCCCTATTCAGCTTTGTATGGGGTTTCCCTTTCCTGTAGCGTGGTATAGGTTTATGTGCATGTAAAGGGTCTGCAAAGGCTAAAATCCCAAAGTTACTCCAGAGTTTTCTCTCCGAAGCTGCTTTTAGTTTTGTAGCTCCCCACAAAGGGAAGAAACTTCCAGAAAATCTGAGGTCTTCACTAACGCTGAGTTCTTTAAAAAACATTACTTGTTTAAGCTGCTTACCCAGAAGTATTTGACTTATTTTAGCACCTACTGTATTTACAATGTTGTTGTTAAACCATTCTGTATCTCTTTTATGCATGGCTTTCATGAATCTGTTATTCCATTATTACATTTCATTTAGCTGACACTTTTATCCAAAGCGACTTACAATTACAGGGGCATTCTCCCTGGAGTAACTAAGGACTAAGTGCCTGACTCAAGGGCACACTAGTGGTGGTGTTCCTGGCGGGATTTGAACTCACAACCTTCTGATTTTTACCCCACCTCACTATCCATTAGACCACCACTATCACTATGTGGATGTATTGTGTTCCTTTCTGTTGTCTTCTTGTGAAGTGTTAATGATGATGTAGAACACTTTGAATTGCCTCTGTGTCTGAAAATGTGCTATATAAATAAACGTACCCATACCTACCTTACCCCCCTGCCTGAAACTTAAATTACAAGTTTTACAAATATCAGAAAACCCGAAAAAAATCTGAAATCCTTTATACATCCCACTGCACGATAAGGAGCTCCAACAAGCCGTTTAGGACAGAGAGTGAATGCCTGGTGAACACACAGACTATACAGAGATGCTGTATGAGAAAAAATGTATCTATTCTAGTAGACCTCAACAATGGAAATATGATCAGTAGAAATGGCCATGACATGGGACCTTTAATATATCCTTACCAAAAGTACTCAAAAATGGAATCTCAATTGTAAATAATGGATTCTCGACCCGCCTGTCTTAACCTTGACACACTTATTTCAGAACCATATCAAATCTTGGATTATCATTAATGATGCTTTAGTGCGTTTCACAATAACAACACTGATTAAAGTACTGGTATATATACTGGTTTGATCTTCCTGTATAATTGCAAGTTAGATAGAATCTGTAATGGTGGTGTCATGTGTTTACACGCCCAGGGACTGCAGATGGAAATGAGCTAATAGTGGAATCTGGCATAAATCATCTCTGCATCTCTGCTCTTTGTGAGATGAATGTGTTATGCATGGTGTTGTTTAATAAAGACTAATACTTAATGTATGCTGACTTCTTCACCAGATCCCTCTTGGTAATTACACTGTTAAATAAGAGAAGGAGAAAGAAAGATATTCTGCTCTTTCAACACATATCAAATATATAAGTGGAGTAGTTTTTGTGCGAATGTTGTAAAAGCAAAATAGAATTGGGTGGCACGTCTAAGTCAAATCTCAAGTTTTTAACAACTTAACTTAAACAAAGCCTTAAAGTCTGAAGTAAAAGACCAATTGCAAGGTCTCTGACAGCCGTACGATGACATCGCCTTCTGAATGATTATTTACCAGATAAAAACTTCAACCACAATGTTTTCATTCTAAAGTCTCAAGAAGGTGAAATCATTACCATTTTTTTATGACTCAGTTTCAAGTTCATGACTTTGCCTGCAGTACTGAAATGTAAACATGTGTGGTTTTATTAAACTGCAATGGTACTAGTGACGTTGTTGTTTTTATTGTGACGATTTCAAACAGATATGTACAGTATTAATCCATTTAGATAGTGACTATATTACAGTCAAACATGGTGGTACTACTGACCAGTGTTGGCTTTTTGTTGTATTTGATTCCCTAATCAGTAAACCCAATATCAACCCATGTTCCCATCAGTGGCAGTACTCAATTCACTCATGTGTTTATATGTTTTGTTGAAACGAAGAGGATCAAGTAGACACTCCTAACTGGACTCTGAATGCTGAATGATTGAGAGAAAACACACCACCCTGATCGGAGGCTGTCCACCATGAGAGGCTCGTGGGGGGTGAGGAGGGCCATATGGGCTGAGGGAGACCACAGCTAGCCTTTTACCTCTGAGCCAATCAGGAGCCGAGTGAGAGCGTTTGTCCTATGATAAGTGCTGCATTCACTGGCTGTCGGAAATAGAATAGGCATGCATGTATACAGTATATGTATATTTGAGTATTCTATAAAAATACAATTCAATTGTGCTTTTATGACTTCACTTAGGGAGAGTCAGTCAAAAGTGTCTCTGAGCTTTTTTGATAAAAAACCTCCATCATCTTAAGCACGAGTCAGGGCAAATTACTAAGCTTTGTCAAAGGACCTATTAGAAAATCTTGTTTTCTTGGCAATGTGCATTTTTTGTTCGGATGATACACTGCATTGCCATACACAAAGTAGCCAAATAAATATTGAAAAACAAACAATAAAACATTACACACAACACATCACCTTTGAACCAATATTCCACGTGTGAAACTGGGAGTGTTGATTTTACGAGCCGCCCTGAACGCAGCACTGTTCCCAAGGAGAACCCCGCAAAGCAGAGAGGTCGTGAATCAGGGATCCTCCGGTTAAACCCTTCAACCCTGCACCGGGGAAGGACAGACATACATAAATGAACCAGCAGCCTGGGAGTGATTTACTCTCGGTGCCGGTTGCCGGAGCCCGCTGTGGAGCCTCTTCAGATCCGGTTCTGTGACGAGGAACGAGCCTCCAACCTGGTCCTGATCTGGATCTGATCCATCTGAGGGGAGGCAGGTGAAAGCGTCCGGGAAGTAACTCTGAGTAAGTATAACAATGATTATAATTTACATTTAAATCAAAAGACAAATGCCTGGTTGAAGGAGGCAGTTACCATCAGCCTCTCCTCAGGTGTTCATGGTGTGTTCATGGTCCTCGGCTGTGATTGAGGTCCTCGGCTGTGATTGAAAGCACACAGGCTGCATGTCTACGAGCCCAGTTTTCTGTATCTCTAAAACCTGTCATGGCTTTTTCTTCTGCAAATATCATTTTTTTGCATCTTAGAGATGGTTTCTGTAATGGTGTATTTGCACTTCTGTTATTTTATATCAAATATTTTCAGGTTTTTTTCAAGGGTTTAAGTATAATAGATTTAATTTTAATTTGTTAGCGCTTTTACAGGTGCTCAAAGACACTTTACAGATATAGTGAAGGGAAAAGGAAGTATGACAGTGTACAGCCATTGAACACAATGTGGCATAGTAGTTAGAGACATTTATAATATACAACCCTCTAGCAGTTTCCCCTCAAATCTGGAAGAAAACAAAACATGAATACATAAATAAAACAATGCAAAAAGAATAATATTAAAAATGTTAAATTAAAATAAATAGTACTTATCTTATTCATTTGCATAATATGATGACATTATTATAAAAATATATAATAAATATGTAAATCATTCAAAATATATGAATATAATTACCTACCCCTGGAACCATAGAGTTGTTCATGTATAAGACAGTAAAAGTTAACAATTTAATCTAAAGAGAAAAATCCGTGTTGCAATTGAAGGGAAACTTGATGTCGTCAAATCTGATAAAAATCCCAATAACCTTTAACATATTTAGATGAACTGCTTATAGAAGATGATGTGTTTATGCTTTCAAACAATTTCTTGGACTTTGCTGTCAGACACTGTTTCACTGTCTCAACTTGTGTTGGGCAAGAAGTCCTTAACGGGTTTAACCAATGCATATTTGAACATTTACAGTGCTGAGAGAAATCATGTTGTATGATTGAAAACTCCCCGACAGCTACTAATAAAAGTCAGACTAACAAATCTTTCTATATTAGTCTTTATAAATGAGGATTGAATGATTATTTGATTATCTAAATCTCTTGATTAAATCTCTTTGGATCGACTAATCTAATAATTGACTAAAACTAATCTAATCTTCATTGTGTTGTTTCTGTTGTTCAACGCTCCGGCTGCACCTCAAATGACACCGACACTTAATAACTTAACTTCATTACCTGAACAGGAGAAGGAAACAGCTGCTGATTGAACTCTCCTTTACTCAGGGATTTGTTTTAGTCTCAAACAATCCTTAATAGAGTAGGTTTTCATTTCATTTAAAAACAAGCTCAGCTGAAGAGATCTCTGTCAATCAATATGATTTATACTTGAGGGTAAAACCATGAAGCAATAGAACTAAGACACTATTTGACTTACTCTCTATGTGATGCCATTTAGTAAGTGCAGCTTCAAAGCACTGTAGTTATTCCCTTGAGGGAGTCCCGTCTCTCGAGTCCTTTAGTGCAACATTCTGGGGATGACTGGCTGCAGCAGGCAGGTGCATCCAAGCCATGATGGGAAATGCCTCTGGGGCTGATGGGAGTGCTGGCTGACGTCCAGGCAGCAATCAGATAATGTTAATGAATACGGTCAAATTGTGTTATTTGCAGTAGCAGCGGTCTCTCCGTTTTCCAGGAATGGAAAATACTGTATAATGAACCTCGGGCTCGCTACACATGAATACTTGATGAAAACTGACTTATTTGGAGTTTTGTTCCCCCCAGAGATGAGGGTCACATGACTGGAAAACCACTTGAATGTGTCATGGGTGCTTTCATAAAGGACGTGTATGAGTGCACTTTTGACACACGTTAGTGCTTTGCTTGCATAACGTTAGGCATTGATTATTTTTCGCGTGTAAACACTGTAATTGTAAATGTCTTCTCCATTTTCGTCTCGATCATGTGTGGAAGTATTTAACCAAGGCCTTTTCTATTGTCTCTGTTTTTTTAAATCAAGATATCAGCTTGTTGGAATTTGATGCATTCATGGACAGAAGATGTCATAGTGTTTTCAGGGGTATTGCTGATAGGCCAGCAGCTGCCACGGAGGTCGTTTATTGTGTTCTGTTTTAACAACCTTCACGGGGCCATATTGTGCTCATTTACAGGGTTCACATTTGTATTTTGTGCCTCTACTGTGACATGCTTTAATGTTCAGAAAGGTCTTTATCGTTCTTATACTTGGTAAAAGACATATTGCAGAAATGAATCCACTCTCAGGGCATTTCATTTCTTACTGCACGAGACAGACAGACTAATCTACATCTCTGTAGGATCACACACACACACACACACACACACACACACACACACACACACACACACACACACACACACACACACACACACACACACACACACACACACACACACACACACACACACTGATGCTAATGTATTCACAGGCATTTTAAAGTACTGTTTTTGTTTTGGAGCAAGATCAGCTTGGCTGGACAGAGACTAATTACCTTCCATTAACTTATTGGCTGAGCTCAGGCGTTTTTTTTTTGGTCTATCGAATTCCATTTACTTAACTCTTAAGTAATAGTCATTACTGCGGCCATTAGGATTAAGGTTATATTGTATGTCATGAGCTGTTTGTTTTTTGTGTGTGCAAAGAATATAAATAAGGGCTGTGTGATAAAGCACTCTGGAAAAATAATCAGTTTGCCTTTATCTATAACAACACTAGACGAACACCTCATACGTCATAGCTGTCAGCTCTGTTGTGATTGGTCAACCGCTTAGAGATGTCCCGCCCCTTAGCCTATCACGTACAATGTGTTGGAGAGCTAACCAATAGAAGTGCAAGTGTAACATAGTGATGTCGCGAAAGTAAACGAAGGAGTCCAATGGAGGTATTTCAGCTTCAGAGTGTGTGGGAGAGAAACTCCCTCTAAAGGGAACAGGGATTTTAGTCTTTTCAGACCATGAACTTGCACACAACCCTAGAGAACACACTTCAGGGAAGGGAACACTCCGAAGCATAAAAGGGCCTCTTTAAAACTGTATATATATTCTTATAGTCAACACATCCTGATACAAATTACTAGAAAACCTCAGCCTGGCTTGAACTAAACCTCTGACTCGTTTCAAATGTGATTATATATCAAGCTGTTTCTTTTTACATAACATAAAATGGCATAAAGCAGAACAGAGTCCAACCAAAGGTATGTAGAAACTCTTCACCTTGCTCTTGACATCAAGTCAAATCAAATCAAGTTGTATTTATATAGCACATTTATAAACGATTTTTGGTGGAGCCAAAGTGCTGTACATATAATAAAAATAGCCTACAGTAGAGACACTTTACAGCAAATACAACAGCACAGATTGTTCAGAATATCAGTATGAGAAAAACGACACCCAGACAAAAGGCACTCGTCCCTCTCTATCTCTACGATGAGAGGAATGCAACCTTGATTCAAGACCATGGTGATTACACTCAGATAAATGTATAATACACTTGCTGGATAAGACACGTCTGATGCTAAGGTTGGTGATAGCATCTCAGTTGGAGAATTTAATTTAGGAATTCTGACAATGAAGTGAAAACATTTTGGGAGTTAGTTCAAGGAGGCAAATCAGCATTGAACCCTCTGTCCCCCAAGAAGCTCCTTTGTTCTGTGCCCTGCCTGCAGGAGACACTGTAACTCATCCCCTTGTGTGCCGTTAGAACATCAGTCACAGCTGCATGCACATCTGTGTGTGTGTGTGTGTGTGTGTGTGTGTGTGTGTGTGTGTGTGTGTGTGTGTGTGTGTGTGTGTGTGTGTGTGTGTGTGTGTGTGTGTGTGTGTGTGTGTGTGTGTGTGTGTGTGTGTGTGTGTGTGTGTGTGTGTGTGTGTGTGTGTGTGTGTGTGTGTGTGTGTGTGTGTGTGTGTGTGTGTGTGTGTGTGTGTGTGTGTGTGTGTGTGTGTGTGTGTGTGTGTGTGTGTGTGTGTGTGTGTGTGTGTGTGTGTGTGTGTGTGTGTGTGTGTGTGTGTGTGTGTGTGTGTGTGTGTGTGTGTGTGTGTGTGTGTGTGTGTGTGTGTGTGTGTGTGTGTGTGTGTGTGTGTGTGTGTGTGTGTGTGTGTGTGTGTGTGTGTGTGTGTGTGTGTGTGTGTGTGTGTGTGTGTGTGTGTGTGTGGTGTGTGTGTGGTGTGTGTGTGTGTGTGTGTGTGTGTGTGTGTGTGTGGTGTGTGTGTGTGTGTGTGTGTGTGTGACCGGTCCTCCCCCCACTCAACAAAAGGCGCTGTGGGTGGATGACAGTCTGGAGTCTCTATCCAGATTATGGACAGCCTCTAATTACCAGTGCAGTAATTAAGAATCAGGCAGCTGTGGCAACAATAAACTGCTTCTGGGAGACCATGGAGAAATGATGATGCTGTTTATTACGGCCCTTTAACGCTGCATGTGCAGACACCCTCAGAATCAGAGACACGCTGTCAGAGACACGCTGTGGTGGAAGAGTCAGAGAAAAAATCAGGTCTTTTGTCCTAACCAGTGTTTAACCTCAGTTAAAGAGACCCTATTATGCTTTTTGGGGTGTTCCTTTTCTAGTAGTGTGTTTATATAGGTTTGTGTGCATGTAAATAGTCTTCTGTCCCCCCCCCTGAAACACCTCCATTCAACTCCTTTGTTTACTTCAACAACACAATGACATCACCATGGAACACTCCAGCTTCTATTGGCTAGCGCTTCAACACATTGTACGTCATAGGCTAAGGGGTTTATACATGAGACAAATAGAGACCTTTTTGAACATTTAAGCATGGAGACATGTCACAGTAGAGGAACAAAATACAAAAAGGGATCTGGAAATTAGCATATGGGGAAACTCCAAAAAGAGTAATAGGGCCTCTTTAATATTGTTCAGCCCTTAGAGTGATCTACCACAAGCAGTTTTGAGTGATTCAGTGCAGTTAAGATCATACAGAGCTGCTATCACTGAGGCCAAAGCGAAGGCTAAAGTGAGAAAGAAAACTAGAGGTGGAGAGAGCAGGAAGGTCACCTGATAAAATGCTAATACGAACGATTAGCATCCACGCTAGGTCAGGCTGACTGGGCTTGTTGGCTGAGAGACTTGTTCAAATACACACACATGCCCTACAATTCTCTCTCTCTCACACACACACACACACACACACACACACACACACACACACACACACACACACACACACACACACACACACACACGCGCGCCTCAGCTTAGAAATAAATAGCTGCTTTGAAGGACATTGATAGTTTCAGACTCCTTGTACGCAGAGATACTCTAACCATAAGTTTTTTACAGGGTTTTTCAAGGCTTAATATACATTGTGTGGTTGTTTGCAGACAGAGTCCCCAGAGGAGATGTATTTACTTCAGTAGTTGAACAGATATTTGACATCATTTTGAATTGTATCGTTATAGATTTGCAGCATTACTCTCAATAACTCCAGATCGTTCAATTCATAATTTAATACCAGTTTAAAATCAGTAGCCAAATACATTAACAATTTCTGCTGTGCATTCCCTGAGAGGTGTCACCTTCTCTAATGTGGCCTTCATCCCATAATAGTATTAACTGGATTAGCCTACATAATCCTTTCAGGTTTATTAGTCTGGGAGTATTAGCATACAGTAGTAAAAAACCTGAACTGTGGTTGGTAATCAGTGATAAACAAAAAACTGGTTTGAGGCTTTTTCCCAGGGACTGGGTACCTTGTGGAGGATGACAACTGTCTCACAACATGCTCATAGAAAGAAATTAGTTTATTCCCTTTTTCTGCCAAATACAGTATGACAGATTTCGTGAAGTTGACCAATAGGAGCACATAACTGTAAACAAAGAGAAGAGGAATTTGGTAGTAACAATTGAAAGTAGTGTTCTTTTAATGACCCAAAGTCACATATCATCTACCCAGTATATTAATCCTTCATTGATAGATAACATGTTGGGATCCAAACTGACAGAAAAACATATATAATTAATTTAAATGTAATAATGTGTGATTATAACAGTGGGACAATAAGTGGGACGAAAGTCAAATTTAAGGTTAATTATTTATTTGGCATTTGATGAAGTCAAGAAACATTCAGTAAACATTTAGCAGGAGTCGGTGATACGCCTCATGCTCATGAACCTCTGGCCGCTCATGCCCATGTCCATGAAGTTCCTGTACTCTCCGGGCCTCATGTACATCATCTTGCCTCTGAACTGGGGCTGCTCGTACATCAGCCAGTGACCGTCCATCACGTTGCAGGACTGGCACTCGTTCATGCGGTAACGGTCCATGACGTTGTCACAGTCCTCCATCATCTCGTGACTCTGACCACCGAAGTTCTCCCTCTCATAGATCTTCATCCTGTACTGGCCTCTGTGCTGCTTTGGGGAGAAGAATTATAAATGAATGATTTAATGTAAAGAGTTGTGGGGTGGTCACCCATAGTAGAATCGTACGATTACAGTTTTATACCCACCATGGGGATCATACGGCAAGACTTGATGCAGTCCCTCATTCCCATCATGCTCATGCAGTCGGAGTACTCGCCCCTCCTCATGAAGTACTGGTTTCCCATGTAGTTGTTGCGGTCGTACACCATGAAGCAGCCGCTCTCCACCCTGCAGGACTGGCTCCTGCTCTGGTAGGAGGACATGTCAGAGCAGTCATTCATGCACTCATAAGAACGACCCTGGAAGTTCTTCTCCTCGTAGAAGATGATCTGAAAGAAGTGAATTGTAATGGTTAGAAATAGATTAGCAAGGTACAGATGGATATTGCAAATAGTTATTTCTGCTTATCACAAGAAGACTTCTGAAAGTACCTTTCCCCTCATGTTCATGCCGGTGTTGCTCATGTTGGCTGTAGATGTGCTGTTGCTGGTGAACTGATATCTACCTGGTTTAACCCTTTCCTTTTATACCTGACTAACGTAAAGAATGGGTAGCCCCTCCCCCTCAGGGAACCATCTAACTCAGCAGTTTACCATTGAAGCCAACAGAATGCAGAGGTTTGGTACATTCTTACAGGGATTGGGTACCTTGTAGAGGAGAACAACTGACTCTATGTCTCTGAACCTTCTCATAAAGACAATAGTTTTTTGCCTTTTTATGCCAAATATGACACATTTTACTTGTTTCGTAAAGTTGGACAATAGGAACACAGTACTTTAAACAAAGAGAAGAGGAATTATGAGGGTGCTGCTAGGTGGGACTGTGAAACAAAGGAAAGGTCAGTCATATATATATATTTTTTATTTTGGCTTTTCAAATCAAGATAGTCAATATCAAGCACAATGCTTCTGAGCAAATTGTTTACATTACATTACATTGCATTTCGCTGACGCTTTTATCCAAAGCGACTTACAATAAGTACATTCAACCAGGAAGACATAACCTTAAAAAAAACAGAATCATAAAGTACATCAGGTATCATAGAGCCAAACATTTCAAGTGCTACTCAACTGGCTATAGATAAGCCAGTCCTTTATTAGTATATAGGTGCTTTGTTAATAATTCTATCGCTCGAGGTGGAGTCGAAAGAGATGTGTTTTCAGTTTGCGCCGGAAGATGTGCAGGCTTTCTGCTGTCCTGATGTCAATGGGGAGCTCATTCCACCATTTTGGAGCCAGGATAGCAAACCCACGTGTTACCCACATTCTTCTTCTAAGTTTTTCCCATCACCTCATTCACAATAACATCATGGAGATTTTAAAAGATGGCAAGCTATGATTAGTCAGGGGTCTCTTGGCGGAGACACAGCAATAATTTATTACTATATCATTGCTTTTTTTGAAACCACAACCATTTGAACAAAAACAAAGATTGCTTACTCTGAATGTAGAAGTAGATGATGAAACTGGAAAGTAATACACGAATATCCAAGTCATCAAACATACTCTGTATCAGAGTGAGTTTTTTCAAGAACAATGGGCCTTTGTAGCAATGGGATGTATAAAAGTCAGTTTCAGTGGGGGTCCTGGGCTTTGATGATGAGGCCAGTAGCGGAGGGGAAGAAACTGTTCAGGTGGGGAGAGGTTTTGGTCCTGATGGAGCGCAGCCTCCTGCCAGAGGGGAGCGGGGTAAACAGTTTGTGTCTAGTTCAGTCTAGTACTGTTAGGGCTGGAGAAAATAGGACCCAAATGCAGTAAAAGACAAAAAGCATGTAACAAAAACGAGCTTTAATAAAAAGCTGATGATAAAGAAAAACAGGAAACAACTAAAACAGCAAATTGGGGAGCACGAGGAATAGGAACAAACTTACAACAGCTACAGGCAGGTAACGTGGATGAGCAAACAGGGAGTAAAAGGGAAGACAAGACTAAATACACAGAAGGGTAATCACAGGACAAGACACAGCTGGGCAAGGGAGGTAGAAACACAAGGAGGCGGGGAGCCAACAGGTGAACACAAGGAGACAATTAGACACAGGACGGCAAACACAGGAAGGAAGACCAGACAAAGGGAGAACAGCATTTTCAAGTAAAACCGGATAATTGCAACATAAATCCAAAACCATGACAAGTTTACTGAATACAAATAATACCTTGGTTTAAAAACAAAATCTCATTTTAATTTAATTACCCAAAGTTCTATTTCATCCTTACTGACCGCCAGAGGCAGTGCTTGGCACTGGATATCTTCTGTCTCGCACATGCGCAGGTCGAGTATTGATGTCAACAATGTCACGTGTGACCTCGCATGACCCCGGAAGGCATACGTTCCGGTGTTGTCAACGAGTTCAGTATTTTTTCATGTTCTCGCTGCACAGGTTACTACTCTATGAGCAGAAACCAAGCTAGCCTATTCATATTTTGATTATTCAAGCTCATCGCTACCTTTAGCCTTGTGATTGTGTCGGTCAGAGCTGCGGGCTAAACGCAACTCTAAAGGCTGCAACGAGCTATCCCCCCCCCCCAAGGGAGGGGACCGCGGTGTTCACCGCTCGGACTCTCAGGAGCCCCGGACCGGGAAAGAGCGAATGCTCCTGCATGTCAGTCGGTGAGATCGCTGCCTGAAGCATGAGCTTGTCCGATCGGACAACACTCCAACAGTGTTTCATATAAACCACCAAGGGGGATCCAATCCTGGATCTGAGGGGACTCAACAAGTTCCTAAAGATCTTACCCTTTCATATGCTGAGCACAGCGGACGTTCTTCATACCGTTGCCAGGGGGCAATGGTTCACGTCTGTCGACTTGAAAGATGCTTGCTTTCATGTGCCTATCATAGGCAGTTTCTTCGCTTTGCCTTCAGAGGCCGTCATTTCCAGTTCAGGGTGCTCCCATTTGGACTCTCCCTCGATTCTACCGTACTTAGACGACTGCTTGATTTGTGCACCATCCCGGTTGCAGTCGACCCAGGACACGGCTCTCCTTCTCTCTCATGTCGCCTAGTTAGGCCTCAAGGTGAACTTGGAGAAGAGTTGTCTGAACCCCTCTCAGAGCCTAACCTTCATTGGTGTGGCTCTGGACACAGTCAATATAAGGGCCTATCCATCTGCTCAGCACCTGGACGACATCCTCCAGCTTCTTCCCCTCTTCCGAAGGGGCAGGTCTCTTTCTCCGACTCTTGGGCAAGCTGACAGCTGCCTCAGCTCCCTTGGGCTTGTTGTCACTGCGCCCCCTGCAGAGATGGCTGAACGGCCCCCACTTGGACCCCAAGTTTCACAGGCACAGAAAAATCAGGGTGTCACAACAGTGTCTCTCCACTCTATCCCCATGGAGGGAGAGGTCGTATATGTCAAGGAGCGTGGCAATTGGCTCTGTTCCTTTCCGCAGAGAGACCGTTAGGACGGATGCCAGCCTCTCGGGATGGGGTGTGGTGTGGAAGAACAGGACAGCTCAGGGGCAGTGGTCTGTTCAGGACTGCACAGAACACATCAACGTGCTAGAGCTACGAGCTGTGCACCTAGGACTCAGGCAGTTCCTGCCATACCTGAGGGGGAAGAATGTGCTTGTCCGATCGGACAACACTACAACAGTGTTTCATATAATCCACCAAGGGGGCACCAAATCTGTAAGCTTGCTCGATGTGTCCCAGACTCTCCTGACCTGGGCAGCCCTCTCTTTCTCTGTTACGGTGGTCCTAGAAAGGGCTGTGCTCTCTCAAAACAGCGCTTGTCCCACTGGATCGTGGACGTCATTGCCCAGGCATACAATAATAATAATAATGGGTTCCATTTATAAAGCACTTCATATTTGATTTCAAATCCCAAACTGCTACAAGTAGTGAGCATGAACAGTATAAATAAACATTACACAACACGGTAGAATTAATAAAAAGCAATACAAAAATAAAAAATAAATAAAAGGGTAATAAAAAGGTCTAGGCAAAGGCTCTTTTGAAGAGATGGGTTTTGAGGCCTTTTTTAAAAGCCTCCACGGTCTGTGGTGCTCTCATTTGGTCGGGGAGAGCATTCCACAGACTGGGAGCAGCCGAGCAGAAGGCCCGGTCTCCCATAGTACGGAGCTTAGTCCTGGGGGGTTTGAGGAAGTTGGAGTTGCTGGAGCGGGTGGTCCGCAAGGAGGTATGGGGGGTGAGGAGTTCCTTGAGGTAGGGAGGGGCAGTTCCATGGACACACTGGTGGGTGAGGACGGAGACCTTGAATTTGATCCTTAGTTTCACGGGTAGCCAGTGTAGTGCTTTAAGGATGTGGGTGATGTGATCATATTTGCGCACCCTCATCAGGATCCTAGCAGCGCTGTTTTGAATGTATTGGAGCTTCTGGATGCTTTTGTTAGGGATCCCGATGAGGAGTGCATTGCAGTAGTCCAGCCTGGAGGAGACAAAGGCATGGACCAGCTTTTCGGCGTCAGACAGAGTGAGTGTGGGGCGGAGTTTGGCGATGTTCCTGAGGTGATAAAAGGAGTTCTTGCACAGCTGTTTAATGTGGGCCTCAAAGGTCAGATGGGCGTCCATTTTAACACCCAGGTTGGTGACTATTGAGGAGAGGGTAATGTCCTGGCCGGAGAAGGTGATGGTGGTGATGGTGGATGACCGAACCTGGTGTGGGGTGCCAACTATAATTGCTTCGGTCTTGGTGCTGTTGAGTTTCAGGAAGTTTTGCTTCATCCACGCCTGTATCTCCTCCTGGCAGGCAGTGAGTGTGGGTGAAGGCAGGGCTGCAGAGGAGGTAGGGTTGATCCTGAGGTACAGTTGGGTGTCATCAGCTTAGCAATGGATTGATACTCCATGTCGGCTGATGATAGAGCCAAGGGGGAGCATGTAGAGTGTGAAGAGGGTGGGGCCGAGAACTGATCCTTGAGGGACACCACAGGTGACGTTGTGGGTACCCGACTCTGCCTCGCCCAACGAGACGTACTCTGTTCTCCTGGTGAGGTATGATCTGAACCAGTCAAGGGGAGAGTCAGAGAGTCCAATGGTGGAGTGCAGACGATGGAGGAGGATGCCGTGATCGACGGTGTCGAAAGCTGCAGTGAGATCGAGGAGGATGAGGAGAGAGGGAGAGCCAGCATCAGCTGTCATCAGCAGGTCGTTGGTGACCCTGACCAGGGCAGTTTCTGTGCTGTGGCCTGAGCGGAAACCAGACTGGAACTTCTCAAATAGGTTGTTGGAGTTTAGGTGGTCAGCCACTAGTTTTTCCAGCACCTTTGATAGAAAAGGAAGGTTGGAAATGGGTCTGTAGTTGGCCAGGACTCCCGGATCAAGGGAGGGTTTTTTGAGACGAGGTTTGATGACAGCGGTTTTTAGGGCAGAGGGGACATGGCCAGCCTGGAGTGAGAGGTTTACGATCTTAGTGATCATGGGGCTAATGGTACAGATGTACGATTTTACAAGAGCTGATACAAGGCAAATCACCGTCCCTTGCCACCCAGAGTAAAGTGCCACTCTACCAGGAGTATCTCCACGTCATGGGCGACCTTGAGAGGTGTGCGCCTGGAGGACATATGTGCCGCGGCCACATGGGCATCCCCGAGCACATTCACCAGATACTACAGAGTGAATGTTGCCGCCCTTTGCCCGTTGGCTGTGGTCCTCCTGCAGAGTCCAACTAGTCCATCCCTCTAAGGTAAGTACTCAGGCTTCCTCGTGACTCTGTTGATATAAGTCATCCATCCAGTTCTTGTGTTCCCGCGAGAAGATTCCATAGGACTCAACTCGTTGACAACACCGGAACTTATGCCTTCCGAAGTCAAGCAAGGTCACACGTGACTTTGTTGACATAAATACTCGAGCTGCGCTTGCACGAGACAGAAGATATCCAGTGCTAAGCACTTCCTCTGGCGGTCATCCAGGATTCATAGAACCGTAGTTATATACGTAACTTTCGTTTTATCACATATCATCAACCCAGTGTATTCATTCGTCATCCAATATCAATTGTCAGGCATTCTGTTTGTTTTTTTTGTCAATCTTGCAACAAATTTCTCCTCGGATATAAGATATGTTAGGATCAACATTTTCATTGCTAATAGTTGCCTACTGTCAAATAAATATTATCTAATTACATTTCAATAAATAATGTGTGATTATAACAGTTGGACAATAAGCATGACAAAAGTCACATTCAAGGTTAATTTTTTATTTGGCATTTTATAAATTCAGGAAACATTCAGTGAACATTTAGCAGGAATCGGTGATACGCCTCATGCTCATGAACCTCTGGCCGCTCATGCCCATGTCCCTGAAGTTCCTGTACTCTCCGGGCCTCATGTACATCATCTTGCCTCTGAACTGGGGCTGCTCGTACATCAGCCAGTGACCGTCCATCACGTTGCAGGACTGGCACTCGTTCATGCGGTAACGGTCCATGATGTTGTCACAGTCCTCCATCATCTCGTGACTCTGACCACCGAAGTTCTCGTTCTCATAGATCTTCATCCTGTACTGGCCTCTGTGCTGCATTGGGGAGAAGAATTATAAATTAATGATTTAATGTAAAGCGGTGTGGGATGGTCACCCATAGTAGAATCGTACGATTACAGTTTTATACCCACCATGGGGATCATACGGCAAGACTTGATGCAGTCCCTCATTCCCATCATGCTCATGCAGTCGGAGTACTCGCCCCTCCTCATGAAGTACTGGTTTCCCATGTAGTTGTTACGGTCGTACACCATGAAGCAGCCGCTCTCCACCCTGCAGGACTGGCTCCTGCTCAGGGAGGAGGACATGTCAGAGCAGTCATTCATGCACTCATAAGAACGACCCTGGAAGTTCTTCTCCTCGTAGAAGGTGATCTGAAAGAAGTGAATTTTAATGGTTAGAAATAGATTACCAAGGTACAGATGGTGATATTGCAAATAGCTATTTCTGCTTATCACAAAAAGATTTCTGAAAGTACCTTGCCCCTCATGTTCATGCCGGTGTTGCTCATGTTGGCTGTAGATGTGCTGTTGCTGGTGAACTGATATCTACCTGGTTTAACCCTTTCCTTTTATACCTGACTAACGTAAAGAATGGGTAGCCCCTCCCCCTCAGGGAACCATAACTCAGCAGTTTACCATTGAAGCCAACAGAATGCAGAGGTTTGGTACATTCTTACAGGGATTGGGTACCTTGTAGAGGAGGACAACTGACTCTATGTCTCTCAACCTTCTCATAAAGACAATAGTTTTTTTTTGCCTTTTATGCCAAGTATGACACATTTTACTTGTTTTGTAAAGTTGGACAATAGGAACACAGTACTTTAAAACAAAGAGAAGAGGAATTATGAGGGTGCTGCTAGGTGGGACTGTGAAACAAAGGAAAGGTCAGTCATATATTTTTTTTATTTTGGCTTTTCGAATCAAGATAGTCAATATCAAGCACAATGGTCCTGAGCAAATTGTTTACATTCTTCTTCTTCTAAGTTTTTCCCATCACCTCATTCACAATAACATCATGGAGGTTTTAAAAGATGGCAAGCTATGATTTGTCGGGGGTCTCTTGGCGGAGACACGGCAATAATTTATTACTATATCATTGCTTTTTTTGAAACGGCAACCATTTGAACAAAAACAAAGATTGCGTACTCTGAATGTAGAAGTAGATGATGAAACTGGAAAGTAATACACGAATATCCAAGTCATCAAACATACTCTGTATCAGAGTGAGTTTTTTCAAGAACAATGGGCCTTTGTAGCAATGGCTATTTGTTCTAGCGATAACTTGGTGTAGAACAAAATGGCTTTTCGGTTTAATGTGAGCTTTTCTAGGGTTTATTGGGGTTTCATAATAATGGACAGTTGAAAAAATGGCATGGCACCTAACTGTGAAACAAGAGTATAGTAAATGTTGAACTGTAGTTTTGTGTGCTACATCTGCTCTAAGTTCAATTTTCAAGTAGGTAAGTCCTGTTGTTCGAGTCTCCTCGATATTAAAAATATCAGAGGTTGATGTAATGGCCATACATTGAATTTATTCACAACAAAAAACGTGTTCTTTCAATCAATATTAATGCTATTATTGTATTAATATAGCAATGTTGCAAAGTGCTATATGAAAGAAAACAAGATAGTATGGCAAATGGATATAAATAACTGTAATACCCATATGAGCCAGAGGTACAGTAACAATGTTGTGTTGATGACGAGTTGAAGGAATCAGGGCTAATGTCATGTTAAATTCAAAATGCTTCATTATTTGAGTTGGGAACAAAAACACGGAACATTCTGCATTCCCCTGACATTTAACCAGAAGTCAAAAGTAATAATTAATGTCTAAAAAAAGAGACATTAAAAATGAATACGCAGCAAATACAAATAGGACTGTTATTATAACTATTTAAAAAAACTATTTTAACACTTTTATAACAAATGTACAATATTAACATATGACAAATACTATATGCTGTATTTAAAGTGGAGAGCAGTGCTGATTTAAAAGAGGTAATGTGGAGAAGAAATGTGCAACATTTTAAAAATAACAAGATATTGTTCGCATTATGTTATGTGCATTAATGTAATGCATAATGTTTTTTCAGTGGGGGTCCTGGGCCTTGATGATGAGGCCAGTAGCAGAGGGGAAGAAACTGTTCAGGTGGGGAGAGGTTTTGGTCCTGATGGAGCGCAGCCTCCTGCCAGAGGGGAGCGGGGTAAACAGTTTGTGTCCAGTTCAGTCTAGTACTGTTAGGGTTGGAGAAAATAGGACCCAAATGCAGTAAAAGACAAAAGGCATGTAACAAAAACGAGCTTTAATAAAAAGCCGATGATAAAGAAAAACAGGAAACAACTAAAACAGCAAATTGGGGAGCACGAGGAATAGGAACAAACTTACAACAGCTACAGGCAGGTAACGTGGATGAGCGAACAGGGAGTAAAAGGGAAGACAAGACTAAATACACAGAAGGGTAATCACAGGACAAGACACAGCTGGGCAAGGGAGGTAGAAACACAAGGAGGGGGGAGCCAACAGGTGAACACAATGAGACAATTAGACACAGGAGGGCAAACACAGGAAGGAAGACCAGACAAAGGGAGAACAGCATTTTCAAATAAAACCGGATAATTGCAACATAAATCCAAAACCATGACAAGTTTACTGAATACAAATAATACCTTGGTTTAAAAACAAAATCTCATTTTAATTTAATTACCCAAAGTTCTATTTCATCCTTACTGACCGCCAGAGGCAGTGCTTGGCACTGGATATCTTCTGTCTCGCACATGCGCAGGTCGAGTATTTATGTCAACAAAGTCACGTGTGACCTTGCATGACCCCGGAAGGCATACGTTCCGGTGTTGTCAACGAGTTCAGTATTTTTTCATGTTCTCGCTGCACAGGTTACTACTCTATGAGCAGAAACCAAGCTAGCCTATTCATATTTTGATTATTCAAGCTCATCGCTACCTTAAGCCTTGTGATTGTGTCGGTCAGAGCTGCGGGCTAAACGCGACTCGCCCTCCAAAGGCTGCAACGAGCTATCCCCCCCCCGCCAAGGGAGGGGACCGCGGTGTTCACCGCTCGGACTCTCAGGAGCCCCAGACCGGGAAAGAGCGAATGCTCCTGCATGTCAGTCGGTGAGATCGCTGCCTGAAGCATGTGCTTGTCCGATCGGACAACACTCCAACAGTGTTTCATATAAACCACCAAGGGGGATCCAATCCTTGATCGGAGTGGACTCAACAAGTTCCTAAAGATCTTACCCTTTCATATGCTGAGCACAGCGGACGTTCTTCATACCGTTGCCAGGGGGGAATGGTTCACGTCTGTCGACTTGAAAGTTGCTTGCTTTCATGTGCCTATCATAGGCAGTTTCTTCGCTTTGCCTTCAGAGGCCGTCATTTCCAGTTCAGGGTGCTGTCTCAGGGTATGAAGATTCTACCGTATTTAGACGACTGCTTGATTTGTGCACCATCCCGGTTGCAGTCGACCCAGGACACGGCTCTCCTTCTCTCTCATGTCGCCTGGCTAGGCCTCAAGGTGAACTTGGAGAAGAGTTGTCTGAACCCCTCTCAGAGCCTAACCTTCATTGGTGTGGCTCTGGACACAGTCAATATAAGGGCCTATCCATCTGCTCAGCACCTGGACGACATCCTCCAGCTTCTTCCCCTCTTCCGAAGAGGCAGGTTTCTTTCTCCGCCTCTTGGGCAAGCTGACAGCTGCCTCAGCTCCCTTGGGCTTGTTGTCACTGCGCCCCCTGCAGAGATGGCTGAACGGCCCCCACTTGGACCCCAAGTTTCACAGGCACAGAAAAATCAGGGTGTCACAACAGTGCCTCTCCACTCTATCCCCATGGAGGGAGAGGTCGTATATGTCAAGGGGCGTGGCAATTGGCTCTGTTCCTTTCCACAGAGAGACCGTTATGACGGATGCCAGCCTCTCGGGATGGGGTGTGGTGTGGAAGAACAGGACAGCTCAGGGGCAGTGGTCTGTTCAAGACTGCACAGAACACATCAACGTGCTAGAGCTACGAGCTGTGCACCTAGGACTCAGGCACTTCCTGCCATACCTGAGGGGGAAGAATGCGCTTGTCCGATCGGACAACACTACAACAGTGTTTCATATAAACCACCAATGGGGCACCAAATCCGTACGCTTGCTCGAGGTGTCCCAGACTCTCCTGACCTGAGCAGCCCTCTCTTTCTCTGTTACCGTGGTCCTAGAAAGGGCTGTGCTCTCTCAAAACAGCGCTTGTCCCACTGGGTCGTGGACGTCATTGCCCAGGCATACAAGGCAAATGACCGTCCCTTGCCACCCAGAGTAAAGTGCCACTCTACCAGGAGTATCTCCAAGTCATGGGCGACCTTGAGAGGTGTGCGCCTGGAGGACATATGTGCCGCGACCACATGGGCATCCCCGAGCACATTCACCAGATACTACAGATTGAATGTTGCCGCCCTTTGCCCGTTGGCTGTGGTCCTCCTGCAGAGTCCAACTAGTCCATCCCTCTAAGGTAAGTACTCAGGCTTCCTCGTGACTCTGTTGATATAAGTCATCCATCCAGTTCTTGGTCACTCGGAATCTTGTGTTCCCGCGAGAAGATTCCATAGGACTCAACTCGTTGACAACACCGGAACTTATGCCTTCCGAGGTCATACAAGGTCACACGTGACTTTGTTGACATAAATACTCGAGCTGCGCATGCACGAGACAGAAGATATCCAGTGCTAAGCACTTCCTCTGGCGGTCATCCAGGATTCATAGAACCGTAGTTATATACGTAACTTTCGTTTTATCACATATCATCAACCCAGTGTATTCATTCGTCATCCAATATCAATTGTCAGGCATTCTCTGTTTGTTTTTTTTGTCAATCTTGCAACAAATTTCTCCTCAGATATAAAACATGTTAGGATCAACATTTGCATTGCTAATAGTTGCCTACTGTCAAATAAATATTATCTAATTAAATTTCAATGAATAACGTGTGATTATAACAGTTGGACAATGAGCATGACAAAAGTCACATTCAAGGTTAATTTTTTATTTGGCATTTTATAAATTCAGGAAACATTCAGTGAACATTTAGTTGCAGGAGTCGGTGATACGCCTCATGCTCATGAACCTCTGGCCGCTCATGCCCATGTCCATGAAGTTCCTGTACTCTCCGGGCCTCATGTACATCATCTTGCCTCTGAACTGGGGCTGCTCGTACATCAGCCAGTGACCGTCCATCACGTTGCAGGACTGGCACTCGTTCATGCGGTAACGGTCCATGACGTTGTCACAGTCCTCCATCATCTCGTGACTCTGACCACCGAAGTTCTCCCTCTCATAGATCTTCATCCTGTACTGGCCTCTGTGCTGCTTTGGGGAGAAGAATTATAAATTAATGATTTAATGTAAAGCGTTGTGGGGTGGTCACCCATATTAGAATCGTACGATTACAGTTTTATACCCACCATGGGGATCATACGGCAAGACTTGATGCAGTCCCTCATTCCCATCATGCTCATGCAGTCGGAGTACTCGCCCCTCCTCATGAAGTACTGGTTTCCCATGTAGTTGTTGCGGTCGTACACCATGAAGCAGCCGCTCTCCACCCTGCAGGACTGGCTCCTGCTCAGGGAGGAGGACATGTCAGAGCAGTCATTCATGCACTCATAAGAACGACCCTGGAAGTTCTTCTCCTCGTAGAAGGTGATCTGAAAGAAGGGAATTTTAATGGTTAGAAATAGATTAGCAAGGTACAGATGGTGATATTGCAAATAGTTATTTCTGCTTATCACAAAAATACTTCTGAAAGTACCTTGCCCCTCATGTTCATGCCGGTGTTGCTCATGTTGGCTGTAGATGTGCTGTTGCTGGTGAACTGATATCTACCTGGTTTAACCCTTTCCTTTTATACCTGACTAACGTAAAGAATGGGTAGCCCCTCCCCCTCAGGGAACCATAACTCAGCAGTTTACCATTGAAGCCAACAGAATGCAGAGGTTTGGTACATTCTTACAGGGATTGGGTACCTTGTAGAGGAGGACAACTGACTCTATGTCTCTCAACCTTCTCATAAAGACAATAGTTTTTTTTTGCCTTTTTATGCCAAGTATGACACATTTTACTTGTTTTGTAAAGTTGGACAATAGGAACACAGTACTTTAAACAAAGAGAAGAGGAATTATGAGGGTGCTGCTAGGTGGGACTGTGAAACAAAGGAAAGGTCAGTCATATATTTTTTTTATTTTGGCTTTTCGAATCAAGATAGTCAATATCAAGCACAATGGTCCTGAGCAAATTGTTTACATTCTTCTTCTTCTAAGTTTTTCCCATCACCTCATTCACAATAACATCATGGAGGTTTTAAAAGATGGCAAGCTATGATTTGTCGGGGGTCTCTTGGCGGAGACACGGCAATAATTTATTACTATATCATTGCTTTTTTTGAAACGGCAACCATTTGAACAAAAACAAAGATTGCGTACTCTGAATGTAGAAGTAGATGATGAAACTGGAAAGTAATACACGAATATCCAAGTCATCAAACATACTCTGTATCAGAGTGAGTTTTTTCAAGAACAATGGGCCTTTGTAGCAATGGCTATTTGTTCTAGCGATAACTTGGTGTAGAACAAAATGGCTTTTCGGTTTAATGTGAGCTTTTCTAGGGTTTATTGGGGTTTCATAATAATGGACAGTTGAAAAAATGGCATGGCACCTAACTGTGAAACAAGAGTATAGTAAATGTTGAACTGTAGTTTTGTGTGCTACATCTGCTCTAAGTTCAATTTTCAAGTAGGTAAGTCCTGTTGTTCGAGTCTCCTCGATATTAAAAATATCAGAGGTTGATGTAATGGCCATACATTGAATTTATTCACAACAAAAAACGTGTTCTTTCAATCAATATTAATGCTATTATTGTATTAATATAGCAATGTGGCAAAGTGCTATATGAAAGAAAACAAGATAGTATGGCAAATGGATATAAATAACTGTAATACCCATATGAGCCAGAGGTACAGTAACAATGTTGTGTTGATGACGAGTTGAAGGAATCAGGGCTAATGTCATGTTAAATTCAAAATGCTTCATTATTTGAGTTGGGAACAAAAACACGGAACATTCTGCATTCCCCTGACATTTAACCAGAAGTCAAAAGTAATAATTAATGTCTAAAAAAAGAGACATTAAAAATGAATACGCAGCAAATACAAATAGGACTGTTATTATAACTATTTAAAAAAACTATTTTAACACTTTTCTAACAAATGTACAATATTAACATATGACAAATACTATATGCTGTATTTAAAGTGGAGAGCAGTGCTGATTTAAAAGAGGTAATGTGGAGAAGAAATGTGCAACATTTTAAAAATAACAAGATATTGTTCGCATTATGTTATGTGCATTAATGTAATGCATAATGATTTTCAGTGGGGGTCCTGGGCCTTGATGATGAGGCCAGTAGCAGAGGGGAAGAAACTGTTCAGGTGGGGAGAGGTGTTGGTCCTGATGGAGCGCAGCCTCCTGCCAGAGGGGAGCGGGGTAAACAGTTTGTGTCCAGTTCAGTCTAGTACTGTTAGGGTTGGAGAAAATAGGACCCAAATGCAGTAAAAGACAAAAGGCATGTAACAAAAACGAGCTTTAATAAAAAGCCGATGATAAAGAAAAACGGGAAACAACTAAAACAGCAAATTGGGGAGCACGAGGAATAGGAACAAACTTACAACAGCTACAGGCAGGTAACGTGGATGAGCGAACAGGGAGTAAAAGGGAAGACAAGACTAAATACACAGAAGGGTAATCACAGGACAAGACACAGCTGGACAGGGGAGGTAGAAACACAAGGAGGCGGGGAGCCAACAGGTGAACACAAGGAGACAATTAGACACAGGAGGGCAAACACAGGAAGGAAGACCAGACAAAGGGAGAACAGCATTTTCAAATAAAACCGGATAATTGCAACATAAATCCAAAACCATGACAAGTTTACTGAATACAAATAATACCTTGGTTTAAAAACAAAATCTCATTTTAATTTAATTACCCAAAGTTCTATTTCATCCTTACTGACCGCCAGAGGCAGTGCTTGGCACTGGATATCTTCTGTCTCGCACATGCGCAGGTCGAGTATTTATGTCAACAAAGTCACGTGTGACCTTGCATGACCCCGGAAGGCATACGTTCCGGTGTTGTCAACGAGTTCAGTATTTTTTCATGTTCACAGGTTACTACTCTATGAGCAGAAACCAAGCTAGCCTATTCATATTTTGATTATTCAAGCTCATCGCTACCTTAAGCCTTGTGATTGTGTCGGTCAGAGCTGCGGGCTAAACGCGACTCGCCCTCCAAAGGCTGCAACGAGCTATCCCCCCCCCGCCAAGGGAGGGGACCGCGGTGTTCACCGCTCGGACTCTCAGGAGCCCCAGACCGGGAAAGAGCGAATGCTCCTGCATGTCAGTCGGTGAGATCGCTGCCTGAAGCATGTGCTTGTCCGATCGGACAACACTCCAACAGTGTTTCATATAAACCACCAAGGGGGATCCAATCCTTGATCGGAGTGGACTCAACAAGTTCCTAAAGATCTTACCCTTTCATATGCTGAGCACAGCGGACGTTCTTCATACCGTTGCCAGGGGGGAATGGTTCACGTCTGTCAACTTGAAAGATGCTTGCTTTCATGTGCCTATCATAGGCAGTTTCTTCGCTTTGCCTTCAGAGGCCGTCATTTCCAGTTCAGGGTGCTGTCTCAGGGTATGAAGATTCTACCGTATTTAGACGACTGCTTGATTTGTGCACCATCCCGGTTGCAGTCGACCCAGGACACGGCTCTCCTTCTCTCTCATGTCGCCTGGCTAGGCCTCAAGGTGAACTTGGAGAAGAGTTGTCTGAACCCCTCTCAGAGCCTAACCTTCATTGGTGTGGCTCTGGACACAGTCAATATAAGGGCCTATCCATCTGCTCAGCACCTGGACGACATCCTCCAGCTTCTTCCCCTCTTCCGAAGAGGCAGGTTTCTTTCTCCGCCTCTTGGGCAAGCTGACAGCTGCCTCAGCTCCCTTGGGCTTGTTGTCACTGCGCCCCCTGCAGAGATGGCTGAACGGCCCCCACTTGGACCCCAAGTTTCACAGGCACAGAAAAATCAGGGTGTCACAACAGTGCCTCTCCACTCTATCCCCATGGAGGGAGAGGTCGTATATGTCAAGGGGCGTGGCAATTGGCTCTGTTCCTTTCCACAGAGAGACCGTTATGACGGATGCCAGCCTCTCGGGATGGGGTGTGGTGTGGAAGAACAGGACAGCTCAGGGGCAGTGGTCTGTTCAAGACTGCACAGAACACATCAACGTGCTAGAGCTACGAGCTGTGCACCTAGGACTCAGGCACTTCCTGCCATACCTGAGGGGGAAGAATGCGCTTGTCCGATCGGACAACACTACAACAGTGTTTCATATAAACCACCAAGGGGGCACCAAATCTGTAAGCTTGCTCGAGGTGTCCCAGACTCTCCTGACCTGAGCAGCCCTCTCTTTCTCTGTTACCGTGGTCCTAGAAAGGGCTGTGCTCTCTCAAAACAGCGCTTGTCCCACTGGATCGTGGACATCATTGCCCAGGCATACAAGGCAAATGACCGTCCCTTGCCACCCAGAGTAAAGTGCCACTCTACCAGGAGTATCTCCAAGTCATGGGCGACCTTGAGAGGTGTGCGCCTGGAGGACATATGTGCCGCGACCACATGGGCATCCCCGAGCACATTCACCAGATACTACAGATTGAATGTTGCCGCCCTTTGCCCGTTGGCTGTGGTCCTCCTGCAGAGTCCAACTAGTCCATCCCTCTAAGGTAAGTACTCAGGCTTCCTCGTGACTCTGTTGATATAAGTCATCCATCCAGTTCTTGGTCACTCGGAATCTTGTGTTCCCGCGAGAAGATTCCATAGGACTCAACTCGTTGACAACACCGGAACTTATGCCTTCCGAGGTCATGCAAGGTCACACGTGACTTTGTTGACATAAATACTCGAGCTGCGCATGCACGAGACAGAAGATATCCAGTGCTAAGCACTTCCTCTGGCGGTCATCCAGGATTCATAGAACCGTAGTTATATACGTAACTTTCGTTTTATCACATATCATCAACCCAGTGTATTCATTCGTCATCCAATATCAATTGTCAGGCATTCTCTGTTTGTTTTTTTTGTCAATCTTGCAACAAATTTCTCCTCAGATATAAAACATGTTAGGATCAACATTTGCATTGCTAATAGTTGCTTACTGTCAAATAAATATTATCTAATTAAATTTCAATGAATAACGTGTGATTATAACAGTTGGACAATGAGCATGACAAAAGTCACATTCAAGGTTAATTTTTTATTTGGCATTTTATAAATTCAGGAAACATTCAGTGAACATTTAGTTGCAGGAGTCGGTGATACGCCTCATGCTCATGAACCTCTGGCCGCTCATGCCCATGTCCATGAAGTTCCTGTACTCTCCGGGCCTCATGTACATCATCTTGCCTCTGAACTGGGGCTGCTCGTACATCAGCCAGTGACCGTCCATCACGTTGCAGGACTGGCACTCGTTCATGCGGTAACGGTCCATGACGTTGTCACAGTCCTCCATCATCTCGTGACTCTGACCACCGAAGTTCTCCCTCTCATAGATCTTCATCCTGTACTGGCCTCTGTGCTGCTTTGGGGAGAAGAATTATAAATTAATGATTTAATGTAAAGCGTTGTGGGGTGGTCACCCATATTAGAATCGTACGATTACAGTTTTATACCCACCATGGGGATCATACGGCAAGACTTGATGCAGTCCCTCATTCCCATCATGCTCATGCAGTCGGAGTACTCGCCCCTCCTCATGAAGTACTGGTTTCCCATGTAGTTGCTGCGGTCGTACACCATGAAGCAGCCGCTCTCCACCCTGCAGGACTGGCTCCTGCTCAGGGAGGAGGACATGTCAGAGCAGTCATTCATGCACTCATAAGAACGACCCTGGAAGTTCTTCTCCTCGTAGAAGGTGATCTGAAAGAAGGGAATTTTAATGGTTAGAAATAGATTAGCAAGGTACAGATGGTGATATTGCAAATAGTTATTTCTGCTTATCACAAAAATACTTCTGAAAGTACCTTGCCCCTCATGTTCATGCCGGTGTTGCTCATGTTGGCTGTAGATGTGCTGTTGCTGGTGAACTGATATCTACCTGGTTTAACCCTTTCCTTTTATACCTGACTAACGTAAAGAATGGGTAGCCCCTCCCCCTCAGGGAACCATCTAACTCAGCAGTTTACCATTGAAGCCAACAGAATGCAGAGGTTTGGTACATTCTTACAGGGATTGGGTACCTTGTAGAGGAGGACAACTGACTCTATGTCTCTGAACCTTCTCATAAAGACAATAGTTTTTTGCCTTTTTATGCCAAATATGACACATTTTACTTGTTTCGTAAAGTTGGACAATAGGAACACAGACATTTTAACAAAGAGAAGAAGAATTATGAGGGTGCTGCTAGGTGGGACTGTGAAACAAAGGAAAGGTCAGTCATATTTTATTTTTATTTTGGCTTTTCAAATCAAGATAGTCAATATTAAGCACAATGGTCCTGAGCAAATTGTTTACATTCTTCTTCTAAGTTTTTCCCATCACCTCATTCACAATAACATCATGGAGGTTTTAAAAGATGGCAAGCTATGATTAGTCGGGGGTCTCTTGGCGGAGACACAGCAATAATTTATTACTATATCATTGCCTTTTTTGAAACAGCAACCATTTGAACAAAAACAAAGATTGATAACTTGGTGTAGAACAAAATGGCTTTTCGGTTTAATGTGAGCTTTTCTAGGGTTTATTGGGGTTTCATAATAATGGACAGTTGAAAAAATGGCATGGCACCTAACTGTGAAACAAGAGTATAGTAAATGTTGAACTGTAGTTTTGTGTGTTACATCTGCTCTAAGTTCAATTTTCAAGTAGGTAAGTCCTGTTGTTCGAGTCTCCTCGATATTAAAAATATCAGAGGTTGATGTAATGGCCATACATTGAATTTATTCACAACAAAAAACGTGTTCTTTCAATCAATATTAATGCTATTATTGTATTAATATAGCAATGTTGCAAAGTGCTATATGAAAGAAAACAAGATAGTATGGCAAATGGATATAAATAACTTTTATACCCATATGAGCCAGAGGTACAGTAACAATGTTGTGTTGATGACGAGTTGAAGGAATCAGGGCTAATGTCATGTTAAATTCAAAATGCTTCATTATTTGAGTTGGGAACAAAAACACTGAACATTCTGCATTCCCCTGACATTTAACCAGAAGTCAAAAGTAATAATTAATGTCTAAAAAAAGAGACATTAAAAAAGAATACGCAGCAAATACAAATAGGACTGTTATTCTAACTATTTAAAAAAACTATTTTAACACTTTTATAACAAATGTACAATATTAACATATGACAAATACTATATGCTGTATTTAAAGTGGAGAGCTGTGCTGATTTAAAAGAGGTAATGTGGAGAAGAAATGTGCAACATTTTAAAAATAATAAGATATTGTTCGCATTATGTTATGTGCATTAATGTAATGCATAATGTTTTTTCAGTGGGGGTCCTGGGCTTTGATGATGAGGCCAGTAGCAGAGGGGAAGAAACTGTTCAGGTGGGGAGAGGTGTTGGTCCTGAAGGAGCGCAGCCTCCTGCCAGAGGGGAGCGGGGTAAACAGTTTGTGTCCAGTTCAGTCTAGTACTGTTAGGGCTGGAGAAAATAGGACCCAAATGCAGTAAAAGACAAAAGGCATGTAACAAAAACGAGCTTTAATAAAAAGCCGATGATAAAGAAAAACAGGAAACAACTAAAACAGCAAATTGGGGAGCACGAGGAATAGGAACAAATTTACAACATCTACAGGCAGGTAACGTGGATGAGCAAACAGGGAGTAAAAGGGAAGACAAGACTAAATACACAGAAGGGTAATCACAGGACAAGACACAGCTGGACAGGGGAGGTAGAAACACAAGGAGGCGGGGAGCCAACAGGTGAACACAAGGAGACAATTAGACACAGGAGGGCAAACACAGGAAGGAAGACCAGACAAAGGGAGAACAGCATTTTCAAATAAAACCGGATAATTGCAACATAAATCCAAAACCATGACAAGTTTACTGAATACAAATAATACCTTTGTTTAAAAACAAAATCTCATTTTAATTTAATTACCCAAAGTTCTATTTCATCCTTACTGACCGCCAGAGGCAGTGCTTGGCACTGGATATCTTCTGTCTCGCACATGCGCAGGTCGAGTATTTATGTCAACAATGTCACGTGTGACCTCGCATGACCCCGGAAGGCATACGTTCCGGTGTTGTCAACGAGTTCAGTATTTTTTCATGTTCTCGCTGCACAGGTTACTACTCTATGAGCAGAAACCAAGCTAGCCTATTCATATTTTGATTATTCAAGCTCATCGCTACCTTTAGCCTTGTGATTGTGTCGGTCAGAGCTGCGGGCTAAACGCAACTCGCTCTCCAAAGGCTGCAATGAGCTATCCCCCCCCGCTAAGGGAGGGGACCGCGGTGTTCACCGCTCGGACTCTCAGGAGCCCCGGACCGGGAAAGAGCGAATGCTTCTGCATGTCAGTCGGTGAGATCGCTGCCTGAAGCATGTGCTTGTCCGATCGGACAACACTCCAACAGTGTTTCATATAAACCACCAAGGGGGATCCAATCCTTGATCGGAGTGGACTCAACAAGTTCCTAAAGATCTTACCCTTTCATATGCTGAGCACAGCGGACGTTCTTCATACCGTTGCCAGGGGGGAATGGTTCACGTCTGTCGACTTGAAAGATGCTTGCTTTCATGTGCCTATCGTAGGCAGTTTCTTCGCTTTGCCTTCAGAGGCCGTCATTTCCAGTTCAGGGTGCTCCCATTTGGACTCTCCCTCTCCCCAAGGGTGTTCACCAGGTGTGTCACGGCAGTGCTCTTGCCGCTTTAGTCTCAGGGTATGAAGATTCTACCGTACTTAGACGACTGCTTGATTTGTGCACCATCCCGGTTGCAGTCGACCCAGGAGACGGCTCTCCTTCTCTCTCATGTCGCCTGGCTAGGCCTCAAGGTGAACTTGGAGAAGAGTTGTCTGAACCCCTCTCAGAGCCTAACCTTCATTGGTGTGGCTCTGGACACAGTCAATATAAGAGCCTGTCCATCTGCTCAGCACCTGGACGACATCCTCGAGCTTCTTCCCCTCTTCCGAAGGGGCAGGTCTCTTTCTCCGCCTCTTGGGCAAGCTGACAGCTGCCTCAGCTCCCTTGGGCTTGTTGTCACTGCGCCCCCTGCAGAGATGGCTGAACGGCCCCCACTTGGACCCCAAGTTTCACAGGCACGGAAAAATCAAGGTGTCACAACAGTGCCTCTCCACTCTATCCCCATGGAGGGAGAGGTCATATATGTCAAGGGGCGTGGCTATGGGCTCCGTTCCTTTCCGCAGAGAGACCGTGACGACGGATGCCAGCCTCTCGGGATGGGGTGTGGTGTGGAAGAACAGGACAGCTCAGGGGCAGTGGTCTGTTCAGGACTGCACAGAACACATCAACGTGCTAGAGCTACAAGCTGTGCACCTAGGACTCAGGCACTTCCTGCCATACCTGAGGGGGAAGAATGCGCTTGTCCGATCGGACAACACTACAACAGTGTTTCATATAAACCACCAAGGGGGCACCAAATCCGTACGCTTGCTCGAGGTGTCCCAGACTCTCCTAACCTGGGCAGCCCTCTCTTTCTCTGTTACGGTGGTCCTAGAAAGGGCTGTGCTCTCTCAAAACAGCGCTTGTCCCACTGGATCGTGGACATCATTGCCCAGGCATACAAGGCAAATGGCCGTCCCTTGCCACCCAGAGTAAAGTGCCACTCTACCAGGAGTATCTCCACGTCATGGGCGACCTTAAGAGGTGTGCGCCTGGAGGACATATGTGCCGCGGCCACATGGGCATCCCCGAGCACATTCACCAGATACTACAGATTGAATGTTCCCGCCCTTTGCCCGTTTGCTGTGGTCCTCCTGCAGAGTCCAACTAGTCCATCCCTCTAAGGTAAGTACTCAGGCTTCCTCGTGACTCTGTTGATATAAGTCATCCATCCAGTTCTTGGTCACTCGGAATCTTGTGTTCCCGCGAGAAGATTCCATAGGACTCAACTCGTTGACAACACCGGAACTTATGCCTTCCGAGGTCATACAAGGTCACACGTGACTTTGTTGACGTAAATACTCGAGCTGCGCATGCACGAGACAGAAGATATCCAGTGCTAAGCACTTCCTCTGGCGGTCATCCAGGATTCATAGAACCGTAGTTATATACGTAACCTTCGTTTTATCACATATCATCAACCCAGTGTATTAATTCGTCATCCAATATCAATTGTCAGGCATTCTGTTTGTTTTTTTTGTCAATCTTGCAACAAATTTCTCCTCAGATATAAAACATGTTAGGATCAACATTTGCATTGCTAATAGTTGCCTACTGTCAAATACATATTATATAATTTAATTTCAATAATTAATGTGTGATTATAACAGTTGGACAATAAGCATGACAAAAGTCACATTCAAGGTTAATTTTTTATTTGGCATTTTATAAATTCAGGAAACATTCAGTGAACATTTAGCAGGAGTCGGTGATACGCCTCATGCTCATGAACCTCTGGCCGCTCATGCCCATGTCTCTGAAGTTCCTGTACTCTCCGGGCCTCATGTACATCATCTTGCCTCTGAACTGGGGCTGCTCGTACATCAGCCAGTGACCGTCCATCACGTTGCAGGACTGGCACTCGTTCATGCGGTAACGGTCCATGACGTTGTCACAGTCCTCCATCATCTCGTGACTCTGACCACCGAAGTTCTCCCTCTCATAGATCTTCATCCTGTACTGGCCTCTGTGCTGCTTTGGGGAGAAGAATTATAAATTAATGATTTAATGTAAAGCGTTGTGGGGTGGTCACCCATATTAGAATCGTACGATTACAGTTTTATACCCACCATGGGGATCATACGGCAAGACTTGATGCAGTCCCTCATTCCCATCATGCTCATGCAGTCGGAGTACTCGCCCCTCCTCATGAAGTACTGGTTTCCCATGTAGTTGCTGCGGTCGTACACCATGAAGCAGCCGCTCTCCACCCTGCAGGACTGGCTCCTGCTCAGGGAGGAGGACATGTCAGAGCAGTCATTCATGCACTCATAAGAACGACCCTGGAAGTTCTTCTCCTCGTAGAAGGTGATCTGAAAGAAGGGAATTGTAATGGTTAGAAATAGATTAGCAAGGTACAGATGGTGATATTGCAAATAGTAATTTCTGCTTATCACAAAAAGACTTCTGAAAGTACCTTGCCCCTCATGTTCATGCCGGTGTTGCTCATGTTGGCTGTAGATGTGCTGTTGCTGGTGAACTGATATCTACCTGGTTTAACCCTTTCCTTTTATACCTGACTAACGTAAAGAATGGGTAGCCCCTCCCCCTCAGGGAACCATCTAACTCAGCAGTTTACCATTGAAGCCAACAGAATGCAGAGGTTTGGTACATTCTTACAGGGATTGGGTACCTTGTAGAGGAGAACAACTGACTCTATGTCTCTGAACATTCTCATAAAGACAATAGTTTTTTTGCCTTTTTATGCCAAATATGACACATTTGACTTGTTTCGTAAAGTTGGACAATAGGAACACAGGACTTTAAACAAAGAGAATAGGAATTATGAGGGTGCTGCTAGGTGGGACTGTGAAACAAAGGAAAGGTCAGTCATATATATTTTTTTTATTTTGGCTTGTCAAATCAAGATAGTCAATATCAAGCACAATGCTCCTGAGCAAATTGTTTACATTCTTCTAATAAGCTTTTCCCATCACCTCATTCACAATAACATCATGGAGGTTTTAAAAGACCGCAAGCTGTGATTAGCATATGTGTGGGCTGGACCTGTATTTTACTGGAAAGGACTGAGCAGAGGGTCGTGTTGTCGATTCTTGTTCAGTTTTCTGTGACAATCTTCCTCACGCTCTCAGACTTTGAGTTGCGAGCGCTGCTAAAGAGACGCGCTACCATGGAAACCAAACAATGGTGTAGCTGTATTAAAGTCCGAGTGGAAACAGTCCTGAGTAAATCTGATTTTGTCAGAAATCGGGAGAAATATGACCCCGGGAGGAAACCGGGAGAGGGCAATGAAATCGGGAGTCTCCCGCGAAAATCGGGAGGGTTGGCAAGTATGGTCGGGGGTCTCTTTGCGGAGACACAGCTATAATTTATTACTATATCATTGCCTTTTTTGAAACAGCAACCATTTGAACAAAAACAAATCTTATGTATTCTGAACTTAAAAGTAGAAGTAGATGATTAAACTGGAAAAAAATACACAAATATACAAGTCATCAAACATATTCTGTTTGTATCAGAGTGACTTTTTCAAGAACAATGGGCCTTTGCAGTTTGCAGCAATGGCTATTTGTTCTAGCGATAACTTGGTGTAGAACAAAATGGCTTTCGGTTTAATGTGAGCTTTTCTGGGGTTTATTGGGGTTTCATAATAATGGACAGTTGAAACAATGGCATGGCACCTAACTGTGAAACAAGAGTATAGTAAATGTTGAACTGTAGTTTTGTGTGTTACATTTGCTCTCAATTCCATTTTCAACTCAACCCTTCTCTTGCGTTCGGTCATACCCCCCTTCCCATGCTATTTTCGGTCAAAATTGACCAGTGTGTTTTGCACAGTGATATCTCTGGAACCCCTTATCCAATATTGATGGTTGACATCTAATTTGAACAGTCAAAGCAAGTAGAACAGGGGCCCAACCTTTTTTTAACCGAGAGCTACTTTTAAAGTTGCCAGTCTGCCGAGATCTACCAGTCCAAATAGAGAGGCGTAGCCATTACTGACAGCCTACTACCGGGTAAATACACACTTCTACTTGAATAAAACTGACCTTTGTACGATTAATACTTCATAAAATACTGCAGATCCTTTATCTTACCTCTTTCTAATCTACACACATACAAGTATTTAACTGAAGCTACACAACAGTGTTGTTGATACAGAGTTGGAGTTTATTCACACGTCACATACAGTGAGTAATGTTTTCAAGAAGCATTGAACAGTGCTGCCACATATGACACAGGGAAAAAAGAAAATACTCTGAACCCTTTCTTTGCCATTATATAAAAATAGTGTTGCTACAAAAGTATAAATTAGGCTGACTAATAAGACAACTCAGATCTGAAGCTACACAGGAATCTGCTGCAACAGTTCAATAAAAAAGACAAAATTAATAGAATCAAACCCTTTTTTTGTTGCATTTTAGTAGATTATAAAAATAAATGCCTTTTAAAATAGGATGCAAGCAACACTAGTTTTTTAACCTGAATTGATGATAGACTATAATCAATTTAAGTTTGCATTCTTATACCATTTTGTACAATAATTATAATGAATAAGTTCAAACAAACTAAAACTTACAGCTGATTAATAACGGTATCTAACTTGAGTTTTTATTATATCAAAAACCTGTTGAAATGCTACTGTTATTTTTACTGTCCCCCAAAAGCGCGTCGGCAGCCTCCAGGAATGCTTCTTTCACAACTTCGCCATCTTTGAAAGATTTCATGTGTTTCGCAAGAACGTGACTGACCCGATAAGATGCTCTGGTAGCAGCCTTGCTCTTGTTGTTGGGCCTGGTGAAAATGGACTGCTGTGCATTTAGCTGTCCTTTCAGGTCCCTCACCTTTTGGGAGCGTAGGGCAGAATTAGGAGGGAATTCCGTCTCGTAGCGTTTGTGCACTGTTTTGAAATGCCGCTCCTAAATTACCCTTCTTCGATAAAGCCACGCTCGCATTGCAGATGAGACAGATGGACTTTGAATTGGAATAGATACAAAAGTAATCATCCTCCCACTCGGAGTGAAAATTATATATTTGAGGCTTTTTTGCTTCTGCCGCAATTGCGGTCTTGTGTGTGTGCGGACTGTCACTCCTGTTGACACGCACAACGTCAGCGAACTAGTGCCCACTGCCCACAAGCCACGCCCCGACACATCATGCCGGCCAATCACAAAGCTTTGATGCGTTCAAGTGCATTATTCTGGCACAGGAAGATTATGTTATAGGACATTAACGATAAAACAGAATATTGTTATTCTATTTTTAGACACATCTCGCGATCGACTGGGAATCTCACCACGATCGACTGGTCGGGCACCCCTGAAGTAGAATCAAGGGATGACAGACAGAATGACACTAGGGGTGAATTTCATATTAATTTTGGCAGTAAGTTCAAAGATAGTGCTTATTTTACATTACTGTATATTGTAAAAATGCTTGCCATGTAGGCTGTGTTTACTGGAGATGGAAATGTTTTAGTTAGTGTTGTAGCTTAGATTCTTCCCGTTCCAATGATGTATGGCATGTATTGATTTGATACAAGCAAGCCAGTGTTTCATGTCATGGTCCGGACCCACCGGTGGGCCCATCAAGTTCAGCATTCACTGTGATGAATATAAAATAAGACACTGATACTGTTTTCTTCAATGAACATTTATTGAAAGAGAAATATACCACAACAGAACGTACGTGTGTGTGTGTGTGTGTGTGCTCACGTGTGTTCACGCACATGGTTGGCAATGCAAAATTATGGAATGTCACCTCAGGCTCCTCTCCCTTAGGGGCCTCTATCTCAGGGGCTTCTCCCTCAGGCTCCTCTCCCTCAGGGGCCTCTCCATCAGGGGCCTCTCCCTCAGGGGCTTCTATCTCAGGGGCTCCTCTCCCTCAGGGGCCTCTCCCTCAGGGGCCTCTCCCTCAGGGGCCTCTCCCTCAGGTGCCTCTTCCTGATCTGTTGTAGGCTCATAGTTTGGATCGCTGTTGTCTTCCATTTCTGAGACATCTTCCTCTATCTCCTCTTCATCTGGTTCAATCTCCTCTTCATCTGGTTCAATCTCCTCTTCATCTGGTTCAATCTCCTCTTCATCTGGTTCAAAAATGTGTCCAGAGCCCCTCGTACAGAAAATAGCCTAATCGGTCGCCTGCTAATTGTGTCAATGAGTCAAATGTGAGCAAGGCACAAATATAACTGCTTGAGAGCCAGTAAGGGAGGTGCATTTAGCGCGAGAAAGGGAGGTGTGTGTGTGTGATGTGTGTGTGTGTGTGTGTGTGTGTGTGTGTTTGTTGTGTGTGTGTGTTGTGTGTGTGTGTGTGTGTGTGTGTGTGTGTGTGTGTGTGTGTGTGTGTGTGGTGTGTGTGTGTGTTGTGTGTGGTGTGTGTGTGTGCTGTGTGTGTGTGGTGTGTGTGGTGTGTGTGTGTGTGTGTGTGTGTGGTGTGTGTGTGTGTGTGTGTGTGTGTGTGTGTGTGTGTGTGTGTGTGTGTGTGTGTGTGTGTGGTGCTGTGTGTGTGTGTGTGTGTGTGGTGTGTGTGTGTGTGTGTGTGTGTGTGTGTGTGTGTGTGTGTGTGTGTGTGTGTGTGTGTGTGTGTGTGTGTGTGTGTGTGTGGTGTGTGTGTGTGTGTGTGTGTGTGTGTGGGGATGTTTTCCATCTGCAGGATGAACATAATACACTCATACCCATTCATTTTCTAAAAAACGTCAAGGGTGTTTCACTGTTGAATAAATCAATCAAAATGCAATGCAAGTGGTATATGTTCAGAGGCCTAGTGTGGAGGATAACATAAGGTATTGAGGCAATTGGATGAAAATTACAATATTTATGATTAAAATAAAAGTCATCAGAGGTTGATGTAATGGCCATACATTGAATGTATTCCCAACAAAAAATGTGTTCTTTCAATTAATGTTAATGCTATTATGGTATTAATATAGCAATGTTGCAAAGTGCTACATGAAAGAAAATAAGATAGTATGGCAAATGGATAGAAGTCAAAAGTAATAATTCAAATCTTACTAAGTGGCTTGAACAACCAACATAAGATAATAACACCTTCTACCTCGATTGGCTTTAAGCTTCATAATATGCTGACAACAATTGCATCTCTAATCAGATTTTCTTTCAATATGATGTACAGGTGTTCATTTAAGATTTGAAACCCTTAAATACTGAAGTCATACCTTGAGAAATAAAGAAGCGAATTGTATTTATTACACCTGAAATTAGTGTTTTTGCACTAATATGTTTTTGTGCTGAATGGACAACAGTGAATTATGTAATAGTCAGAATCGGTTTTATTACAAATTTAGTCTTACACTTTTGCTTTGGTGTATGTGGTGCATAAAAGACAGAAAAATGAATACGTAGCAAAACAAAATCAAGTAAAAATAGGACTGTTATTACAGCTATTTAAAAAAAAAACTATTTTAACACTTTTATAATAAACATTAACATATGATATATGCTATATTTAGAGTGGAGAGCTGTGCTGATTTAACAGAGAAAATGTGGAGACGAAATGTGCAACATTTTAAAAATAACAAGATGTTGTTCGCATTATGTTATATACATTAATGTAATGCATAAGGTTTTTTCTGGGGTGGATAAAAGTCAGTTTCAGTGGGGGTCCTGGGCCTTGTTGATGAGGCCAGTAGCAGAGGGGAAGAAACTGTTCAGGTGGAGAGACTCCTGCCAGAGTGGAGCGGGGTCAACAGTTTGTGTCCAGTTCAGTCTAGTACTCTCAGGGTTAGGGAAAATAGGACCCAAATGCAGGAAAAGACAAAAAGCATGTGCTAAAAGGCTGAGGATAAAGAAAAACATGAAACAACTAAAACAGCAAATCAGGGAGCACGAGGAACAGGAACAAACTAACAACAGGTACAGGCCAACACACTCTCACTCCATAATCGTCCAGGAGCGACGTTTGGTCAGGGTCCCGTGGCGTGCAGTTGTGACGCTCCTAGTCTCCTTCAGCTTCATAAAGGGACGCAAATAGCTTTCAACTGATTGCAATGTATTCCCATCTGCGGCGGGATTTGACGCTCATGGAAGCACGGCATTCGTTTGTGTCGGCTGCCCTTAAAGGCAATGTGAGCGTCCATTCTCATTGGATAACGGAGAATTGTACACCCGGAAGTAAGTATTCCCCTTACTGTCGATTTGATTTTACAGTAATATCTGCACTACTCAGGGACTAAAAAACACCAGATTATCCTTGTTAATTACACAACATTGATTGGTTTAAAGTGTGCAATGCTTTTGTATTTTTCCCCTTCGATTCGGAGAAACAAATATTTTTTCGGAGTAAAGGATGGCAGAAGACACTACACTACCCAGAATCCCCAGCTATCGTTTAGGACTACACCATGTGCTCTGTTTGACAAACCCCGTGATTAGTTCTCAAGCTCTGTGATTGGTTGACTTCCAACTGCATTCAATATGAAAAAAAACGTTTCGTAAAAGATAAAATCATACTTTATTCAGCAGTGCTTGCTTTACTCTTTGAAAGTCATCACATGAATGCATTGTAATAAATGGTTCGGCTGCATTAAATATATTACACATCTGTCGTAGTTCTTTATTTTTATTTATATACAGAGATCGGGCTCAGAATAGACCGGAAACTATTCTTTTACCGTTCAGTTTGAATTTCACAATACAGTTAGTAGTAATATTTTGTTTTGATATTATTGTTTTGTATTAACTAGTAGACCGCTGGGTCATGTTAAGACCATCTTTTCTGTGTTGCTGTGGGTTTTTTCCATCGCTTTTGTGTTACAAATATTAAAACAATAACTAAATATATCCGTCATAAACTAAACCAGAAACAGCAGTATATTTTATTTTGTTAACACTGTAAACTTGACAGCTTTTTAACCCAAACCACCTACTGGTTAAAGCACGTTATTACACGTCTAGAGTAATGCAATGCAGGTAGATTGTGTTGCTTTTTAATGACCGTTTAAAATGCCTTTTTCTTAATGTCTTTTATTATTATTAACTACTTGTTACTTGTTGCTAGGGACGCTGTGTAACTGTTTAATGGTGTTATCTTTATTGCTACCCCCTTCCCCGTCAATGTATAGTGTTGGTCCACAATGCAAACATATTAGTTTAACAAAATCCGCATCTAAAATTGTGGCATAGATAGCCTACGCTATTTCCCCTGTGCAATTCTCCATTTACTCAACAATAACACATAATTATCCTTGTGTTTATTTATTTGTTTGATTAATAAACACAAGTTGGAGTCCGTCAGGACCGAGGGTCGGAGCAGCTCATTTGCTTTAGAGAATATTACACCGGGACGTAAGTATTCTCTCCGCTTCGCTTGACAAATCCCGTGATAGTCCTCAAGCTCTGTGATTGGAGAGTGTGCTCCGAGGGTTATGCAGAGCCTCGAACAGCACTTGAAATGGGATGGAACCACGGCAGACTGTCCAAAACTGGATTTGAACGGGTCCACGGCGTCCCCCCTCCCCCACCCCGTCCCCCCCCTAGTTTTAAAAGACGTTTTCGTATTTCCCATAATAAGAAGTTGCAAGTATTAAACTGTGTACATCCCTGGAGGTTTAGGGGATAGGAAACACTCACATTTAAAACATATAATTAATAAATGGGTGAAAATTGCTTGTGCCCATAATGGGCAGCATATATACCCACATGCCAGCTAAGGTCAGAAGAGCTTTATTTAACAGCTGGTCTTATGTCTGTGACTCCTGTTGTTAATTGATAACATTACATAACATTACATGAATTGATAAGCCTGAAACATGCACTTGTCAAGGTTCAGAGGCAAATTTTGCAAATATGGCAGTAGCGATCGATCAGCTTAAGATAAGATATACTTTATTGATCCCAAGTTGGAAACATTTGCGTTACATCAGCATGTGTAACAGTTGTAAATATGCAGTGGTGTTTTTTGTAAATCATTTAGTATAATCACACAAATTCTGTGTTTTATATTTAACAATTCTGTGTTCTTTATTTATTGATTGTTCAATACCTGACAAGGCCGGAGATGAAATATCTACATACATCTTATAAGAGTATATATATATATATAATATCAGTTCAAATAAGTGCTTCAACATAGTTAACATTGCTGGAGGTATGCACAAATATTGATAGATGTCTTGTAATGCACTATTGAGGAACCTGCGACCCAAGTTTTTCATTCATTGCATAACTACACCGTTTGTGAATATGATATGTCAATAAATCTTGAAAGGGATGTGCAAAATAGTCATTATACACAGTCTTTAATTAACTATTAGTAGAGAATAACGAGTAATGAACATACTTTATAGGGATCCTATTAATATCTAATAATAAAAATAATGAAATTCAATAACATGCGTTAACCACCAGGTGTCCCTTTATATCAGCTGTGCACCTTTATGGTGTAAATACAGCCTATCTACCAATTGGATCAAATATAAAAGTCAGCCGAATTAGTGTTGATACTGCAAGGAGACGTATTGTGTGAAAAGAAATGTAAGATGTTGTTTAATGGCTGATAAATTTATGATCCACGTCACGTTTTCAGTTCCTCATGTTTGTCTAGAAGTCTTCTCATCAGGGCTCTATAAATACAGAACTACGGCAGATATGTAATATTTAATGCAGCCGAACCGTGTATTACAATGCCGTTATGTGATGACTTTCAAAGAGAAAAGCAAGCACACTCGGAATAAAGTATTATTTTTTTTTTTTTAAGTGTTTTCGGTCTGTTTCCGGTATTTGTTAATGACGATGTGCTGTGAGATGTGAGACGGGAATTGCACAGGGGAAAATAACGTATCTTTAGATGCGGATTTTGTTAAACTAATATGTTTGCGCTGTGGACCAACACTATACATTGACGGGGAAGGGGGTAGCAATAAAGATAACACCATTAAACAGTTACACAACATAACAGATATAATATCGATAGCAGCGTCCCTAGCAACCACCTTGGTAACAATGAAAACGTTCTATGGACGCAATTTCCTGAAGTAATCTTCGTAATAACTAGCAAACTAAAGATCATGTACATCCACTGCACACATAATCTGAAATAACAACTCATATTTCTCGCATCAAATGACATCAAAACGCATTTTAATGGCCAAACTAACTTTAAAATAGGCATTTTCCACCGAGAATAAAACGAAGTTCGGCCATGTTTTTTTTTTTCTGCAGGTAGAAATTTGAAGATCAGGTGACATAGACGCCAGCCATTGGAATTAATGGTGAAAAAAAACGGGGTTTGTCAAACAGATTACATGGTGTAGTCCTAAACGATAGCTGGGGATTCTGGGTAGTGTAGTGTCTTCTGCCATCCTTTACTCCGAAAAAATATTTGTTTCTCCGAATCGAAGGGGAAAAATACAAAAGCATTGCACACAATTTAAACCAATCAATGTTGTGTAATTAACAAGGATAATCTGGTGTTTTTTAGTCGATGAGTTGTGCAGATATCACTGTAAAATCAATCGACAGTAAGGGGAATACTTACTTCCGGGTGTACAATTCTCCGTTATCCAATGAGAATGGACGCTCACATTGCCTTTTAAGGGCTGCCGACACAAACGAATGCCGTGCTTCCATGAGCGTCAAATCCCGCCGCAGATGGGAATACATTGCAATCAGTTGAAAGCTATTTGCGTCCCTTTATGAAGCTGAAGGAGCCTAGGAGCGTCACAACTGCACGCCACGGGACCCTGACCAAACGTCGCTCCTGGACGATTATGGAGTGAGAGTGTGTTGTACAGGCAGGTAACGTGGATGAGAAAGACGAGCCTGAACAGTGAGCAAACACAGGAAGGAAGACCAGACAAAGGGAGAACAGAATTTCAAAATAAAACCGGAAAATTGCAACATAAATCCAAAACCATGACAAGTTTACTAAATACAAATAATACCTTGGTTTAAAAACGTAATCATCTCATTTGAATTTAATTACTCCAAGTTTTGTCAGGTATCATCAACCCAGTGTATTTATCCGTCATCCAATATTAATTGTAAGGCATTCTCTGTTTAGTTTTTTTGTCAATCTTGCAACACATTTCCCATCAGATATAAAACATTTTCATTGCTAATAGTTGCCTACTGTCAAATAAATCTTATATAATTAATTTCAATTAATGTGTGATTTTAGCAATGACAAAAGTCACATTCAAGGATAATTTTTTATTTGGCATTTTATAAATTTAGGAAACATTCAGTGAACATTTAGCAGGAATCGGTGATACGCCTCATGCTCATGAACCTCTGGCCGCTCATGCCCATGTCTCTGAAGTTCCTGTACTCTCCGGGCCTCATGTACATCATCTTGCCTCTGAACTGGGGCTGCTCGTACATCAGCCAGTGACCGTCCATCACGTTGCAGGACTGGCACTCGTTCATGCGGTAACGGTCCATGACGTTGTCACAGTCCTCCATCATCTCGTGACTCTGACCACCGAAGTTCTCGGTCTCATAGATCTTCATCCTGTACTGGCCTCTGTGCTGCTTTGGGGAGAAGAATTATAAATTAATGATTTAATGTAAAGCGTTGTGGGGTGGTCACCCATAGTAGAATCGTACGATTACAGTTTTATACCCACCATGGGGATCATACGGCAAGACTTGATGCAGTCCCTCATTCCCATCATGCTCATGGAGTCGGAGTACTCGCCCCTCCTCATGAAGTACTGGTTTCCCATGTAGTTGTTGCGGTCGTACACCATGAAGCAGCCGCTCTCCACCCTGCAGGACTGGCACCTGCTCAGGGAGGAGGACATGTCAGAGCAGTCATTCATGCACTCATAAGAACGACCCTGGAAGTTCTTCTCCTCGTAGAAGGTGATCTGAAAGAAGGGAATTTTAATGGTTAGAAATAGATTAGCAAGGTTCAGATGGTGATATTGCAAATAGTTATTTCTGCTTATCACAAAAAGACTTCTGAAAGTACCTTGCCCCTCATGTTCATGCCGGTGTTGCTCATGTTGGCTGTAGATGTGCTGTTGCTGGTGAACTGATATCTACCTGGTTTAACCCTTTCCTTTTATACCTGACTAACGTAAAGAATGGGTAGCCCCTCCCCCTCAGGGAACCATCTAACTCAGCAGTTTACCATTGAAGCCAACAGAATGCAGAGGTTTGGTACATTCTTACAGGGATTGGGTACCTTGTAGAGGAGAACAACTGACTCTATGTCTCTCAACATTCTCATAAAGACTATAGTTGTTTGCCTTTTTATGCCATATATGACACATTTTACTTGTTTCGTGAAGTTGGACAATAGGAACACAGACATTTTAACAAAGAGAAGAGGAATTATGAGGGTGCTGCTAGGTGGGACTGTGAAACAAAGGAAAGGTCAGTCATATATATATTTTTTTTATTCTGGCTTTTCAAATCAAAATAGTCAATATCAAGCACAATGCTTCTGAGCAAATTGTTTACATTCTTCTTCTTCTAAGTTTTTCCAATCACCTCATTTACAATAACATCATGGAGGTTTTAAAAGACGGCAAGCTATGATTAGTCGGGGGTCTCTTGGCGGAGACACAGCAATAATTTATTACTATATCATTGCTTTTTTTGAAACGGCGACCATTTTAACAAAAACAAAGATTGCGTACTCTGAATGTAGAAGGAGATGATGAAACTGGAAAAAATACACGAATATCCAAGTCATCAAACATACTCTGTATCAGAGTGAGTTTTTTCAAGAACAATGGGCCTTTGCAGCAATGGCTATTTGTTCTAGCGATAACTTGGTGTAGAACAAAATGGTTTTCGGTTTAATGTGAGCTTTTCTAGGGTTTATTGGGGTTTCATAATAATGGACAGTTAAAACAATGGCATGGCACCTAACTGTGAAACAAGAGTATAGTTAATGTTGAACTGTAGTTTTGTGTGTTACATCTGCTCTAAGTTCAATTTTCAACTTAAAGGGGACCTATCATGCAAAATGCACTTTTGTACGTCTTTTATACATGAATATGTGTCCCCGTGTGTCAGGGAAATCACCAAGTGTCAGAAAACACAACCCTCTCTCTTTTCCTCCATACCCAAATCTCTAAAAACGGGGCTGCAACGGAGCTGATTATTATTTGAATTGTTCTGACGTCAGAAAAGAGGAGCTCCGCCTATATGGGCAACTCTCCACCTATCAGGGGAATGAGAGACCGCTCGAAAGCGCTGGAGACGCTGTAGTACATATGCCAGGCCTGTAAGTGGCGCTGTAGTCTGCCACAAAAGCAGAATCAGCACTTGCACAAACAGGGCTGGAATAGAGCAAATCGAGCGAAATTAGGCATGGCTAAAATGCATGATCTGTTTGGTATTTTGAAAAAAAAACTTCACAGACATGTTTTATATGGGTATGGCCCTACAATATATTTTTCAAATATAGCATGATAGGTCCACTTTAAATAGGTAAGTCCTGTTGTTCGAGTCTCCTCGATATTAAAAATATCAGAGATTGATCTAATGGCCATACATTGAATTTATTCCCAACAAAAAATGTGTTCTTTCTATTAATATTAATGCTATTATTGTATTAATATAGCAATGTTGTAAAGTGCTAGCTGAAAGAAAACAAGATAGTATGGCAAATGGATATAAATAACTATCATACCATATGAGCCAGAGGCAACATTGTGTTGAGGGCGAGTTGAAGGAATCAGGGCTAATGTAATGTTAAATTCAAAATGCTTCATTATTTGAGTAGGGAACAAAAACACTGAATTGTAATAGCTGCATTCCCCTGACATTTAACCAGAAGTCAAGAGTAATAGTTAATGTCTAAAATCTTACTAAGTGGCTTGAACAACATAAGATAACAATAAGATAACACTTTCTATCTCAATTGGCTTTAAGCTTCATAATGTGCTCACCACAATTGCATCTCTAATCAGATTTTCTTCAATATGACGTACATGTAGGGCTGTAACGGTATCCGTACTCATCCCGAACCGTCACGTTTTGGACGTCACGGTTCGGACGTCACGTTTTGGACGTCACGGTTTGGACGTCACGGTTCGGAGGGTCACGGTTCGGCACATGCAGTCACACGACGAATACGCCTTTTTTATGAGTGGGAAAAAGTCTGTCACTCAGGGCAGTATCCATTACACTATATATAATCCAGGGGGCGGTATTTTGTAATATTTTCAAGACATTCTTTTCAGTTTTACAGCTATATGAAACCTTTTTGTTTGACATCAGCCACTATAGTGTGTGTGTGTGTGTGTGTGTGTGTGTGTGTGTGAACTGTGTAATACAGTTAATTATTCAAAATGTTAGAGTTCCTTATTTTTATACTGAAACTTGCACTACTGTTAAAAAATAAATAACAACAAACCTGGAATTATGCATTTGGGACTTTCTTTTTTCTTTTTCTTGTTGTACCGAACCGTGACCCCCAAACCGAGGTACGTACTGAACCGTGAATTCTGTGAACCGTTACACCCCTACGTACAGGTGTTCACTCAATATTTGAAACCCTTAAATACTGAAGCCATACCTTGAGAAATGAAGAAGTGAATTGTGATTGAATGATGTAATAGTCAGAATTGTTTTTATTACAAAGTAGTTTTACAGATAAGAGGAATTTGCTTTGGTGTAAATGGTGCATACAAAGACACAGAAAAAAGAATACGTAGCAAATCAAATACAAATAGGACTGTTATTACAGCTATTTAAAAAAAAAATTGTAACTTTTATAACAAATATACAAAATTAACACATGACACATACTATATGCTGTATTTAAAGTGGAGAGCTGTGCTGATTTAAAAGAGGTGGAGAAGAAATGTGCAACATTTTAAAAATCACAAGATGTTGTTCGCATTATGTTATGTGCATTAATGTAATGCATAAAGTTTTTTCTGCGGTAGATAAAAGTCAGTTTCAGTGGGGGTCCTGGGCCTTGTTGATGAGGCCAGTAGCAGAGGGGAAGAAACTGTTCAGGTGGAGAGAGGTTTTGGTCCTGATGGAGCGCAGCCTCCTGCCAGAGTGGAGCGGGGTCAACAGTTTGCAACAGGTGAACACAATGAGACAATCAGACATAGGAGGGAAAACACAGGAAGGAAGACCAGACAAAGGGAGAACACAATGTCAAAATAAAACCGTAAAATTGCAACATAAATCCAAAACCATGACAAGTTTACTAAATACAAATAATACCTTGGTTTAAAAATGTAATAATCTCTTTTTTATTTATTTACCCAAAGTTTTGTCACATATCATCAACCTAATGTATTAATCTGTCATCCAATATCAATTGTCAGGCATTCTCTGTTTTTTTTGTCAATCTTGCAACAAATTTCTCCTCAGATATAAAACATGTTAGGATCAACATTTGCATTGCTAATAGTTGCCTACTGTCAAATAAATCTTATATAATTAATTTCAATGAATAACGTGTGATTATAACAGTTGGACAATAAGCATGACAAAAGTCACATTCAAGGTTAATTTTTTATTTGGCATTTTATAAATTCAGGAAACATTCAGTGAACATTTAGCAGGAATCGGTGATACGCCTCATGCTCATGAACCTCTGGCCGCTCATGCCCATGTCTCTGAAGTTCCTGTACTCTCCGGGCCTCATGTACATCATCTTGCCTCTGAACTGGGGCTGCTCGTACATCAGCCAGTGACCGTCCATCACGTTGCAGGACTGGCACTCGTTCATGCGGTAACGGTCCATGACGTTGTCACAGTCCTCCATCATCTCGTGACTCTGACCACCGAAGTTCTCGGTCTCATAGATCTTCATCCTGTACTGGCCTCTGTGCTGCTTTGGGGAGAAGAATTATAAATTAATGATTTAATGTAAAGAGTTGTCGGGTGGTCACCCATATTAGAATCGTACCATTACAGTTGTATACCCACCATGGGGATCATACGGCAAGACTTGATGTTCTCCCTCATTCCCATCATGCTCATGCAGTCGGAGTACTCGCCCCTCCTCATGAAGTACTGGTTTCCCATGTAGTTGTTGCGGTCGTACACCATGAAGCAGCCGCTCTCCACCCTGCAGGACTGGCACCTGCTCATGGAGGAGGACATGTCAGAGCAGTCATTCATGCACTCATAAGAACGACCCTGGAAGTTCTTCTCCTCGTAGAAGGTGATCTGAAAGAAGTGAATTGTAATGGTTAGAAATAGATTAGCAAGGTTCAGATGGTGATATTGCAAATAGTAATTTCTGCTTATCACAAAAATACTTCTGAAAGTACCTTTCCCCTCATGTTCATGCCGGTGTTGCTCATGTTGGCTGTAGATGTGCTGTTGCTGGTGAACTGATATCTACCTGGTTTAACCCTTTCCTTTTATACCTGACTAACATAAAGAATGGGTAGCCCCTCCCCCTCAGGGAACCATCTAACTCAGCAGTTTACCATTGAAGCCAACAGAATGCAGAGGTTTGGTACATTCTTACAGGGATTGGGTACCTTGTAGAGGAGAACAACTGACTCTATGTCTCTCAACATTCTCATAAAAAGACAATAGTTTTTTGCCGTTTTATGCCAAATATGAAAATGTTTACTTGTTTCGTGAAGTTGAACAATAGGAATGCAGTACAGTAAACAAAGAGAAGAGGAATTATGAGGGTGCTGCTAGATGGGACTGTGAAACAAAGGAAAGGTCAGTCATATATTTAAATTTAATTTTGGCTTTTCAAATCAAGATAGTCGATATCAAGCACAATCCAAATTGTTTACATTCTTCTTCTCCTAAGTTTTTCCCATCACCTCATTCACAGTAGTGTTAATTTCGTTGACTAAAACTATGACGAAATATGTTCGTCAACGACCTTTTTTTCCATGACGAAAACCAGACGATGACGAGACGATGACGAGATGGCACCAACGGCAGTAAACAATAACTGTAACGAAATCATCATGCAATATCGTTGACGAAAAGTGACGAGACGAACATGTAGTTTACTAAATAAAAACTATGCCAAAATCTCTCTTGACCTTGTTGACGAAAAATGAGGAGACGAAATATTATCAAAGATAACGTTACATCTCTGATAGTCTGTTTTTCTCCCAGCAGTTCCATTTCCGGTGCTGCGGCAGGGCAGCAGCTGTGTCTCTGGTGCGGCGCGCACGTCGGTAGATTTGAATTACACCGGGCAGCGGCAAAATATGAACTGTCAGAAAGACTCGGGTCTAACTCTTGGTCTAACTAACCTTATTTAACAGAAAATAAAATGGCAACAACAGGGCTTGGGAGCAGTGGTCGCACTCGCGTTAACCGAAGACCCCCCCGTCAGCGCGAGTGAGTGATAAATTGTGCACTCGACGGGTAATAATGGATTATGACGTAAATGTTACGAAAAAGTCTAAAGCCACCACTGCTTGGGAGAAAGAAACAATGTGATATTTGGGCCCATTTGACTAAAATGCTCAGACTTTTAGTCGACTAAAACTTGACTAAATAAAAACAGGATGAAGGTCACTAAATATGACTAAAACTAAAAAGGAAATTTAACACAGGACTAAGACTAAAACTAAATAAAAAAATAGCTGACGAAATTAACACTAATTCACAGTAACATCATGGAGGTTTTAAAAGATGGCAAGCTATGATTAGTCGGGGGTCTCTTGGCGGAGACACGGCAATCATTTATTACTATATCATTGCCTTTTTTTTTTAAACAGCGACCATTTAAACAAAAACAAATATTGCGTACTCTGAATGTAAAATAATAATAATTAAAACTGCGGTCGCAGATGTGCGCGCAGTGATGAGCGGCAGCGACCCAGAAACGGATGTCGGCGCACCGTCTCGAAGGAAAACAAATTTTTCTAAAGGCTTGTCGAGGATCGATTATCGAGGAGGCTGTCTGGAGGAGCCGTAACCGAAGGTACACTGAGTGATGTATTCTCCGGAGTCGATTTCAGCCAACAGTGATGTTTAAAAGAGGCGTGACGCATGGCTCGACTTATGTTAACGAAGCACAGCTCTGCCAACTGTTTCCGTTGTGATTATAAGTTATTTAAGATGATCAAATGTGCATCAAACTTTCTGCCCTTTACCTTTTGTTTACTCACTAATCACATCTCCCCTGGATGTTAGGTTATTTATTTTTTTAATACAACTGCTTTCATTGTGAGGCGATGTTTACAGTGAGAACAGCTGCTGAGGTCAGTGCAGAAAACAGAACAGTGTGTATAATATACAGTGGGGCAAAAAAGTATTTAGTCAGCCACCAATTGTGCAAATTCTCCCACTTAAAAAGATGAGAGAGGCCTGTAATTTTCATCCTAGGTACACTTCAACTATGGGAGACAGAATGGGGGGAAATAATCCAGGAAATCACATTGTAGGATTTTTAATGAATGAATTGGTAAATTCCTCTGTAAAATAAGTATTTGGTCACCTACAAACAAACAAGATTTTTGGCTCTCACAGACCTGTAACTTCTTCTTTAAGAGCCTCCTCTGTCCTCGACTCGTTAACTGTATTAATGGAACCTGTTTGAACTCGTTATCAGTATAAAAGACACCTGTCCACAACCTCAAACAGTCACACTCCAAACTCCACTATGGCCAAGACCAAAGAGCTGTCAAAGGACACCAGAAACAAAATTGTAGACCTGCACCAGGCTGGGAAGACTGCATCTGCAATAGGTAAGCAGCTTGGTGTGAAGAAATCAACTGTGGGAGCAATTATTAGAAAATGGAAGACATACAAGACCACTGATAATCTCCCTCGATCTGGGGCTCCACGCAAGATCTCACCCCGTGGGGTCAAAATGATCACAAGAACGGTGAGCAAAAATCCCAGAACCACACGGGGGGGACCTAGTCAATGACCTGCAGAGAGCTGGGACCAAAGTAACAAAGGCTACCATCAGTAACACACTACGCCACCAGGGACTCAAATCCTGCAGTGCCAGACGTGTCCCCCTGCTTAAGCCAGTACATGTCCAGGCCCGTCAGAAGCTTGCTAGAGAGCATTTAGATGATCCAGAAGAGGATTGGGAGAATGTCATATGGTCAGATGAAACCAAAATAGAACTTTTTGGTAAAAACTCAACTAGACGTGTTTGGAGGAGAAAGAATGCTGAGTTGCATCCAAAGAACACCATACCTACTGTGAAACATGGGGGTGGAAACATCAGGCTTTGGGGCTGTTTTTCTGCAAAGGGACCAGGACGACTGATCCGTGTAAAGGAAAGAATGAATGGGGCCATGTATCGTGAGATTTTGAGTGACAACCTCCTTCCATCAGCAAGGGCATTGAAGATGAAACGTGGCTGGGTCTTTCAGCATGACAATGATCCCAAACACACCGCCCGGGCAACGAAGGAGTGGCTTCGTAAGAAGCATTTCAAGGTCCTGGAGTGGCCTAGCCAGTCTCCAGATCTCAACCCCATAGAAATAGTGAATATTGGAAAAACTATATGCGAGTAGTTTGGAGTAATTTGTGGCATGTAAATCGTCAAAAATTGTGTATTTGCTGTTAGGTTACGACCTCCACGATTGAGCTATCAAAATGTGGCTTCACAATAGGCGCATTCACACTGCGGTACTTTTCCCACAAAGGTTCATGCGAACTTAGTTCAGTGAACTCTTTTATCGCGTTCACACCAAAAAGAGCCGGTACTAAATATAGCTCTTTTCTCACAAAAGAGCCGCTCGTAAGTCCCTGCTAGAGAGCAGGGACTTTCGAGCGGCTCTTTTGTGAGAAAAGAGCTATATTTCTGATTGGCTGGGCGGATTGCAAACCACGCCCCGTAAAACTTCCAAAAAGTTTTGTGAAGCCGCCATTTTATTATCCTCGCATTAGCATTATTAGCATTAGCCCAGCGCAGAAACGCAGAGAGACTAACTTATGGCAACACAAAATAAAACATGGGAGCGGTGGAGATGAGGAGGTGTCGGCGTTCTGGCGATTTACTCGGAAGGCTTCAGTAGAAGCTGCTGGGAGTCCCAGCAACTTCTACTGAAGTCCTCTTACAACTCCGGGGACTTCCGGCCGGGGACTTTGGGCGGCAGTATCCGCCGTGAAGTTGTTTGTAGCCTGCCAGTAAACCCAAAGCAGAAGAAGAAGAAGTGAAGTCAGCGGCTTCATTTGCCTAATCCACCCCCAGGGACTTTTTCCGGTGTGAACGCGATCTGTACTTAGTTCATGCGAACTAAAGAGTTTGCATGAACTAAGTTCGCATGAACCTTTGTGGGAAAAGTACTGCGGTGTGAATGCGCCTAATTTAGCATCATATTGAATAGGGGCTGAAGTTGTCCTGGATTGGAATTTTTCCGATCATTCCCCTAGGAGGAGTTCGCAAAAATGTCCTTAAAATGGCTGAAAAACGCACATTTTAGAAAATGGCCAACTTTCTGGGGGACGGGGCTAATGAAAAGCAATTTGAAATATGTGTGCGATCATAATAGCAATGTGTATACAGCATTTTGTGAAAATCGGAAAAACTATATGCGAGTAGTTTGGAGTAATTTGCGACATGTAAATCGTCAAAAATGGTGTATTCGCTGTTAGCTTACGACCTCCACGATTGAGCTCTCAAAACATTTCTTCGCAGTTTAGCATCATATTGGATAGGGGCTGAACTTGTCCTGGATTGAACAATTGAAACATGTTGGTATCAACATTTGCATTGCTAATAGTTGCCTACTGTCAAATAAATTTTATATAATTAATTTAAATTAATAATGTGTGATTTTAACAGTTGGAGAAATAAGCATGACAAAAGTCACATTCAAGGTTAATTTTTTATTTGGCATTTTATAAATTCAGGAAACATTCAGTGAACATTTAGCAGGAGTCGGTGATACGCCTCATGCTCATGAACCTCTGGCCGCTCATGCCCATGTCTCTGAAGTTCCTGTACTCTCCGGGCCTCATGTACATCATCTTGCCTCTGAACTGGGGCTGCTCGTACATCAGCCAGTGACCGTCCATCACGTTGCAGGACTGGCACTCGTTCATGCGGTAACGGTCCATGACGTTGTCACAGTCCTCCATCATCTCGTGACTCTGACCACCGAAGTTCTCCCTCTCATAGATCTTCATCCTGTACTGGCCTCTGTGCTGCTTTGGGGAGAAGAATTATAAATTAATGATTTAATGTAAAGAGTTGTCGGGTGGTCACCCATAGTAGAATCGTCGGTTACAGTTATATACCCACCATGGGGATCATACGGCAAGACTTGATGCAGTCCCTCATTCCCATCATGCTCATGTAGTCGGAGTACTCGCCCCTCCTCATGAAGTACTGGTTTCCCATGTAGTTGTTGCGGTCGTACACCATGAAGCAGCCGCTCTCCACCCTGCAGGACTGGCTCCTGCTCATGGAGGAGGACATGTCAGAGCAGTCATTCATGCACTCATAAGAACGACCCTGGAAGTTCTTCTCCTCGTAGAAGGTGATCTGAAAGAAGGGAATTGTAATGGTTAGAAATAGATTAGCTAGGAACAAACTGTGATATGGCAAACAGTAATTCCAGATTGTTACAAAAAGACTTCTGAAAGTACCTTGCCCCTCATGTTCATGCCGGTGTTGCTCATGTTGGCTGTAGATGTGCTGTTGCTGTGAACTGATATCCTACCTGGTCAACCCTTGTCTTTTATACCTGACTAAATACTTAGTGACTCCTCCCCCTCAGAGAACCCCACATTCAGCAACTTACCATTGAAGCCAACAGAATGCAGAGATTTAGTTCATTTTTCAGGGACCTGGTATTTTGTAGTAGAGGACAACTGACGCTTCACAATGACCTGACAAAAAGACTAGCATGTTCTTTGCCTTTTTCCCAAGTATGACACACTGCTTTGTACAAACTGATTGTTCATTCACATTTACATTATTGTTCCCCTGACAGTTAACAACGCAAAGGCTCCCTCAACTAAAAGCAATGATTTTTCCATTGGATTTCAGTCTATTCCAGAGAGAAGCTGGAAAACACACACTTATGATACTTACATGTTTGTTCAGAAGGATAACCTCCACATATTAATACTACATTAGTGATTGTCAACCATTTGTTCGAGATAAATATTCAAACTGGAGCCACAAACTACCAGGAGACGAGAGTTGCAATTTCTTTGCTTTATTTATCGGGGTATTCAGTTGTTGAGATGGTAGCTATTGCCAATGAGGACAAGAGGGCATGCATGGTCAATTGGCTGTAAGGGAATATCTCTGAGATGGTGAAACTGCTCTTGTAACTGTTGTGCAGGGTATGTGTGCTCTGAAAAGGCTGAGATGTTCAGCAGTGAATGCTCCGTTGAAGACATGCCTTTCAGTTCGCTGGTCAATAGGGGAAATTCCAAAGGAAACCGTTGCTCCACTTACTTGCACTATATCCTGCCGCACTGTGCGTAGTGAGATTGTTTCAGGCTGTGTTGAGAGACCCAAACACTGGACAGCAAAGGGGAGCAGGATGGATCGATCAGCACCATCATCAAGGACTGCATGAGTTGTGAGGGTCCTGTCCCCGTTGTGGAGAAGTACATTGACAACTTTCAACATGACTTTATGGGAGCGGTTAAGTTTGTCCATGTAGAGAACCTCTGAGGAGGGGGATGTGTACATCACTGTAGCTGATTTGTTTGAATTAAAGTCATGGAGAATAGTCAAGTGAATGTCCTTGCATACATCGCATGGCCTCTTTAACCTGTTGAGCCCTGAGCCTGTTTTTCAGCTCTCAGGCTCGAAAATGACATTCCCAGAACAAATGATAATAACTTCACTTCTAAAAGGGGTAAATTAATCATCTTTTTTCTCAAAGCAATAATAATAATAATAATAAAGCGACAACCACCCTTGAATGATGGGATAGTAGACTAAAGGCTTTAGGAATCCACACTATAACATATAATAAATACCCTGTATCAAGATTGATGCAAAACAAGTGACATTTGACCTTTTTAGAGAGGTTTAGCAAAAAAACAAAACACTTCTGGGGTCATATGGGTGCATTTTCGATATCTATGGCCCCCCTCGGTAGATTTTGATGATTGACACCTCTTTTAACCGTTAGAGCCAATAGAATCAGGGGAAGTTCCTAAAATCCATCTAAACATTACCCATTGGTGAATGAGTGATGCGTTGCCAGAATGCCACAGAACCGGAAGCTGTCATACACTCTCGTAGCTCTCATAGCAACTATATATGAAAACTTCGTTATTGACATGAATATGAAGATAGATTATCAGTAATCATTTCAGACACATTGGATTAACCTATGGATTAACCTTCAGCAGCGTTTTTATCGTTGTAATGCCATTGAACACAACTTTTGATCAGAATAACAACATAGATAAGACAAAGTCCCGTTTTTGCTCCGTAAAGCTCCGTCTTGTGATGTCTGTTTTTGATTCCCCTGTTGCGAGTTCTGATTGCTCAGTGATGCTATTAATACCTGTAGAATCTGTGGAATCTCAGCTTGCTAATCGATATCTTGTTTGTGCAGATCCGATATGTAATAAGGGTATTTATACATAGAGTTCTGTGCTAAGCGTGTTAGCATTTTTTTTCGCTCAGGGCTCATTTAGACGCTTCTTGTTAGACTTGTGTTTTGCTTCGGTAAAAATGGTTCGTATCGTCAGTTAGCTTAGATTCTTTCCGTTAAGTGGGTATGATACATTAATAGGTTTTTAAATGTTAAGAAGCCCTGAGACACAGTTTCGTGAGGAAAAAAACCCGCAGCCCCTACGGGCTGAACAGGTTATGGTACATTTGTCAATTCTATGGATTCTTCCGCATTTAATGCATCTGTCTTTCTCTTTGATCCATTTTGTAATGTTTATTTTGGAGAGTCCTTTGAATTCTGTGCATGAAGCAAGGAAATTGTCTCTAACGTTACAGTAGGGGCAGTAAGGCGTAGGCCTTTCAACATTCATCCTTTCTTTGGTGTAGTATTTTGGTGTGCCATCCATTTCAGATGCTGTTGAGAGGTAGATAGAGGAGAGTTGTCGGGGGGGGTTGGCTTTCCTTTCCAGTCCGTGGTTTCTCCTGTCTGTGGAGCTCAACAGCTCTCTCTGCGATGCGTTTAGCTCTGGATTTTAACTGTAGCCATTTTGATAGGTCAAGGAGGTTATAGGTTTGGGTTGCTTGTCCAGTTAGAATGCCACGATTAATGCCGTGCTCAACAAATCCATCTCTGTACTGCACAGGGAGTTTACTGAGGAGTCTGTCCACATGGGAACCACATCTTAATTCACACCCATCAGGACCCTCTAGGGCAGGGGTCTCCAACCTTTTTTAGGATGAGAGCTACTTTCAAAAAATAAAACAAGTCTTGAGCTACTTTTACTCCTCTTTTTTTGCAGTGTATTTAGCACATTTTAATATTATTATATGCTGACCTTTAACCTTTGTGTGCTGTTTGGGTCTGTGGGACCCGTTTGCAGTGTTTACTAAAAGAACATTTATGCAATTTAATTATTTTAACCTGCTCTATTTGGGGGTGGATGGGCTAGTTAGCATTCTTTCTTTTTATGCATATTTTACTAATCACTCCCCTTTTAAATACAATATAGTACACATTGGACTGATTTCTTACTTTATTTGTTACAACTATATTAAATAGATGGTATGGTAATTAATGCTAAGTGATGCAACTTATACCAATTGTGCAAATGTCTCTCTCTCTCTCTCTCTCTCTCTCTCTCTCTCTCTCTCTCTCTCTCTCTCTCTCTCTCTCTCTCTCTCTCTCTCTCTCTCTCTCTCTCTCTCTCTCTCACAGAGACTGTGTGCTCCTCCGTGGCGTTGACGGCTTGCGTTAAAAAATAATAATAAAAATATTAGAAAAAAGTGGGGGGACACAAACAGGATTTCGAAAAGTGCCGGGGACATGTCCCCCCTGTCCCCAGTGGAAATTACACCATGCGTGTGTGTGCGTCAAGTGCAATAAATATGCAAGTTGCAACACACAGAGTAAAACTCTGCCCCTCATGTGTTGTACAGTATAGGCTGGCATGACTGGCTGTGTTCAATGGGGCTGGTGTGTTGTGTAGATTCTGCCAGAAGGAAAGGTTAAACTCATTTTGAAGCAGTGAGGTGCCGCTCCACATTGCTTTTCTTCCAGACTGCAACACTGCTCCCGCCCCGCACACGCGACGTGCAATACCGAACCTGCCCCGCCACCCGCACATATTGCCAATTAGTTCCGCAAACCGACCCGTCGGCACAGGATCCGCAAACCGACCTGAACCCGAATATATGTATATATGAGCAGTGAAAACGTGTAATTATTAACACACGCAGTTGCATATTTGTCTCAAAAAGCGTTGGATTTGGTTCTTTTCTCCATCTAGGATGACACCAAAAGCCTCCCGTTGGATTTTGCTCTTGAGAAAGTGTTATTGAAAATGCTGTATTCTCCGAGCTCCGCCTTCACCTCAGCCATTTCGAATGTGGCGCGCTCAGCAGCAGATTTATGCGCTGCAGAGGTTATGATTATGTGCGGTCCCGCGGGGGAGAGGTCTGAGGGTTTAAACATTAAACTAAATTATTATTATTATAATATATTTATTATGCAACACCCGCGACCCGACCCGCATCATCTTTGTTTTACCCAGAACCGAACCCGGAAAAAAGCGTTTAACTTTTTTTGCGGGTCACCCAGTGGAATATGGTCTTGCGTCATGCATGCTGGATCTGGCTAATTTGCTAATGTTCCAAGAGTATCTGATATTTATACTGCTCGGTAAGATGGGGATGATTGTTAAGGAAGTTGTCTAGGGCAACTCTCATGAGGGCAAAATCCTTCTCTCCACCACTCTTGAACACAAAGATTGAGGGTCTTGGTATACCGTAAGCAGAGGCTATCAAAAGATCTGTAATGCCCCTTTCACACCAACGCGTGTTCAGCTCCGGCTCGGAGCTGGAGCCTGAAAAGTAAATTTTTTTCCTGTTCACACCGCAGAGGCGCCGCCTCTTAGCTCCGGAATCCGGTTCACTTCCAGCTCCAAAAAATTGTCGGTCTAGAGGCAAGAGCTTCGGAGCTAAGAGGCGGCGTCGCTTACGTCTCTCTTACGTCGAGGCAGGGGCAGATTCGTTGTTGATGCTGAAGACCACAAAGAAGTCTTGCATTTCACATGTGATGTTTGTAAAGTTCCAAGTAAAGTCGTCCCTTGTAAAGTCGTCCCTTGTAAAGTCGTGCGATGCCTTCCATGTCGTTTCGTAAGAGGATAACCAAAGCAAACAGCGCTTCAACACAATCGGCCATTGTTGTTGTTGTCGATGTGAGGGATTTCCGCGGTTTGGATTTTATGAAGCAGGCACGTAAACGGTGACGTCATGACGCAGCAGCGGCAGCTCTGGGCGGTGTGAACAGAGCGGGAGCAGAAAAGGGAAACCGGAGCTGAACCAGAAAAGCTCCCGCTCGGAGCTAGAAAGGGAAAAGCGCTGGTGTGAAAGCCGCATAACATTTGGGGATTGAACATGTGGGTAAACAGATTGTTGCTGGGAGGACATGGCTTGCATCGGCTGTAGACTACCAGTAAAGGTGGGCTGTTCGCTACCAGGCATGGATGTCATATAGTTAGGGGCTTCAGCAGTGACTTCATGGTGAATAGAAAGGGCGGGGGCATTACTGTAGCAGATGCAGGGTGAAAGGACGAGGGTAAAGCTTGGGCAGCCACATGGGGAGTTGACGTTGCTGCAGTTTGACCAGGAGCTGCAGAAGGGAGAGAGGGAGCCGGGACAGTGTATAAACTTTGCTGTATTGATTGAGGCCTGGGAAGGATTTGGGAGGCCTTAGGTAGTTCTCTGGAAAGGCTGTTGGAGTTCAGCCTCCTGCCAGAGTGGAGCGGGGTAAACAGTTTGTGTCCAGTTCAGTCTAATACTCTCATAACTCTCAAAATATCAGAGGTTGATGTAATGGCCATATATTTAATTTATTCCCAACTAAAAATGTGTTCTTTCAATTAATATTAATGCTATTATTATATTAATATAGCAATGTTGCAAAGTGCTACACGAAAGAAAATAAGATAGTATGGTAAATGGATATAAATAACTGTAATACCCATATGAGCCAGAGGCAAAATTGTGTTGAGGTATCGGGGCTAATGTAATGTTAAATAAAAAATGCTTCATTATTTGAGTTTGGAACAAAAACACTGAATTGTAATAGCTGCATTCCTCTAACATTTAACCAGAAGTCAAGAATAATAATTAATGACTCAAATCTTACTAAGTGGCTTGAACAACCAACAGAAGATAACACTTTCTACCTCGATTGGCTTTAACCTGTTGAACCCCATCCCCCCGCCCCCGGGCGGAAAAACGCATCATCTGCAGGAAAAAGTGTCTTAGGGCTTCTTAATATTTAATAAACTATGAATGTTTTATATCCATGTAATGGGAAGACACTCAGCTAACTGATCAATTTCTTTCTTTTTTTTTGCCAAAAAACCCCACAAAGCTAATGCTGAGCCTCTGAATTAGCCACGAGCAAAAAAATGCTAACGGCGCTTGCACAGAAAACGCGGTTTAACACCCTTATTACTTATCGTAACTGCACATCCAACATATCGACTAGGACCGTGAGAAGACACATAATCGATCGCTACCTACATCATCACTCCATGATAACAACTCACGACTTTATAAACAAAAACAGACATCACAACACATGGCGCTAGGTAGCAAAAGCGGGAAAATGGCTTACCTTTGTTGTTGTCTGATCAAAAGTTGTCCTCAATGGCATAGGTTAATCCAATGTGTCTGTGTCACTTTGAAAAGATTTCTGATAATCCATAAGCAATAAACCTACTTTTCCGTTTTCAGATTTCAGAGCGTGAGACAGCTTTCGCTCTGGGCAAAACTGAATACGCAAAGCCCCCACTTTTTTTTGGTAATGTTGGTGTGTATGTGGAAATCCCCCTTTGATTCTATTGGCTCTAACGGTTAAAAAGAGATGTCCATCACCAAAATCGACCAATGGGTTTCAGAGAAACGTCAAAAACGCCCATTTCCACCCAAATTACATTACATTACATTTAGCTGACGCTTTTATCCAAAGCAACTTACAATAAGTGCGTTCGACCAACAAAATACAAACTTGAAGAAAACAGAATCATATAAGTACATCAGGTTTCATAGAGCAAAAACATTTCAAGTGCTACTCAACTAGCTTTAGATAAGCCAGTCCTTTATTAGTATATAAGTGCTTTGTTTATAGTTCTATCGCTCGAATTGGAGTCGAAAGAGATGAGTTTTCAGTCTGCGCCGGAAGGTGTCAAATCATCCCAGAGATGGAGTTTTTTTTGCTAAACCTCTCTAAAAAGGTAAAATGTAACTTGTTTTGCATCAATCTTGATACAGGGTACTTATTATATGTTGTACTTTGGAATCATAAAGCTTTTATTACCATCCCATCATTCAAGGGTGGTTTTCACTATAAGTAAAAAATAATTCTTGGACGGACACTATAATTTACAGTTTTTTACTACGTTCGATCTGAATTTTCTTTAAAATAAAAAACATCTATATTGATTCTGACTTTTCTACATCTAACTCACAGGTTTATCATTACTTTGAGAAAAAAGATTATTAATTTTCCCCTTTTTAGAAGTGTAGTTATGGTAATTTGTTCTGGAAATGTCATTTTCGAGCCTGAGACCTGAAAAACAGGGATGGGGTTCAACAGGGTAAGCTTCATATTGGGCCAACCACAATTGCATGTCCAATCAGATTTTCTTTCAATATGATGTACAGGTGTTCACTCGAGAGTTGAAACCCTTAAATACTGAAGCCATACCTTGAGAAATAAAGAAGTCAATTGCATTTATTACAACTGAAAGTAGTGTTTTTTGCAAAAATATGTGTTTGTGCTAAAGGGACAACAGTCAATTATGTAATAGTCACAATCAGAATCGGTTTTATTACAAATTAGGTTTACACATACGAAGAATTTGCTTTGGTATATGTGGTGCATACAAAGACACAAAAAAAATAATACGTAGCAAAATAAAATACAAATAGGACTGTTATTACACTGATACAAGCAGCCGAGATTTTTTTCTCTGCAGGGTGGCTGGCATCTCCCTTAGGAATAAGGTGAGAAGTCAGTCATCCGGGAGGAACTCAGAGTTGAACCGCTCCTCCTTCGCGTCAAAGGGAGCCAGTTGAGGTGGTTCGGGCACCTAGTAAGGATGCCACCTGGGCTTCTCCCTAGGGAGGTGTTCCAGGCACGTCCAGCTGGGAGGAGACCGAAGGGTAGACCTAGGACCAGGTGGAGGGATTATATCTCTTCGCTGGCTGGGAGTGCCTTGGAATCCCCCAGTCAGAGCTGGTTGATGTGGCCAGGGAAAGGAAAGTTTGGGGCTCTCTGCTGGAACCGCTACCTCCGCGACCCGACCACGGTGACCAAACCACCTCAACTGGCTCCTTTCAACGCGAAGGAGGAGCAGTTCAACTCTGAGTCCCTCCCGGATGACTGAACTTCTCACCTTATCCCTAAGGGAGACGCCAGCCACCCTGCGCAGAAAACCCATCTCGGCCGCTTGTATCCGCGATCTCGTTCTTTGGGTCATGACCCATCCTTCATGACCATAGGTGAGGGTAGGAACGAAAATGGCCCGGTAGACAGAGAGCTTTGCCTTCTGGCTCAGATCTCTTTTCGTCACAACGGTGTGGTAAAACGACTGCAGTACAGCTCCCGCTGCTCCGATTCTCCGGCCCATCTCACGCTCCATTGGTCCCTCACTCGAGAACAAGACCCAGAGATACTTGAACTCCTTCACTTGGGGTAAGGACTCATTCCCTACTTGGAGTGGACAGTCCATCGGTTTCCTGCTGTAACCCATGGCCTCAGATTTGGAGGTGCTGATCCTCATCCCAGCTGCTTCACACTCGGTAGCGAACCGATTCAGTGACTACTGAAGGTCGCAGACCGATGAAGCCAGTAGAACCTCATCATCTGCAAAAAGCAGTAGTGTAATCCTTAGCCCACCGAACTGCAGACCCCCTCCCCCACGACTACACCCCAAAATTCTAACCCTAACCCAGGATATTACAAACAGGATTGGTGACCCCTGGCAAAAGACCAACCCTCACCAGAAATGGGTCCGACTTACTGCCGAGGACCCGGACACAGCTCTCGCTTTGGGAGTACAGAGATTGGATAGTCCTGAGTAGAGACCCCCTCACACCATACTCCTGCAGCACCTCCCACAGTATCTTCCTGGGAACCCGGTCATATGCCTTCTCCAAATGTACAAAACACATTTAGCCCGGATAAGCGTACTCCCAGGCCCCCTCCAGAATCCTTGCGAGTAAAATGCTGATCCGTCGTTCCACGACTGTCGGCCCGACCCTCCTTTCGAGTACCATAGAGTAAACTTTCCCGGGAAGGCTGAGTAGTGTGATGCCTCTGTAATTGGCACACACCCTCAGATCCCCCTTTTTGAAAAGGGGAACCACCACCCCGGTCTGCCACTCCTTCGGTACTGTTTCCGACTTCCACGCAATGTTGATGAGACGTGTCAAACATTACAGACCCTCAACACCCAGAGCCTTCAGCATTTCTGGGCGGATCTCATCTACCCCCGGGGCTTTGCCACTGTGGAGTTGTTTGACTACCTCAGTGACCTCCCCTCGGGAGATTGGTGTTGATCCTCCAGCTCTGCCTCTGCCATAGAGGGCGGAGTTGTCGGGTTCTGGAGGTCCTCAAAGTGTTCCTTCCAACGCTCTAACACCCTATCAGTTGACGTCAACAGCGTCCCATCCTTACTGTACACAGCTTGGATGGTTCCCTGCTTCCCCCTCCTGAGGTGTCGGACAGTTTTCCAGAACAACTTTGGTGCAGCCCGAAAGTCCTTCTTCAAACTTCTCCCACAACCGCTGCTTTGCCTCGGCCACGGCTGAGGCTGCTGCCCTTCGGGCCTGTCGGTACCTTGTAGCTGCCTCGGGCCCCCCCCGGGATAACATATCCCGGAAGGCCTCCTTCTTCAGTCGGACGGCTTCCCTGAACACCGGTGTCCACCAGGAGATTCGAGGGTCACCGTCCCTTGAGGCACCTAAGACCACAGCTCCCCACCACGGCTTCGGCAATAGAGGCTTTGAACACCGCCCACTCTGGTTCAATGTCCCCAGCCTCCACAGGAATGCCTGAAAAATGTCCGCCCCTCTCTTTACCCGAGTGTCCAAAGCATTCGGCCTCAGGTCTGATGATACGATAACAAAATCGATCATGGACCTACTGCCTAGGGTGCTCTGGTACCACGTACACGTATGAGCATTTTTATGTTCGAACATGGTGTTTGTTATGGCCAATCCATGACTAGCACAGAAGTCCAGTAATAAACCACCACTCCGGTTCAGATCAGGGGGGCCGTTCCTCCCAATCCAAGTGTCTCCATCATTGCCCACATGTGTGTTGAAGTCTCCCAGCAAGACTAAGGAGTCCCCTTCAGGAGCCCCATACAGGACTCTTTCCAGGGTCTCCAAGAAGGCTGAATATTCTGAACTGCTGCTTGGTGCATAAGCACACACAACAGTCAGAGTTTTCCCCCCATAACCCGCAGGCGTAGGGAGGCAACCCTCTCATCCACTGGGGTAAACTCCAACAAAACGGCACCCTACCGGGGACTTGTGAGTATCCCCTCACCCGCCCGGCGCCTCACACCTTGGGCAACTCCAGAGAAGAATAGAGTCCAACCCCTATCCAGGTCTATTGCAGGTCACCCTTGAAAAAGAGATATTTTGATCTCAAGGGGCTTTCACCCGGTTAAATAAAGGCTACAAACAAACAAACAAGAAGTAAGGTTCCAGAGCTGGCGCTGTGCGTAGAGGTGAAACCCACTAGCTCCGGCTCCTTCCCCCCCAGAGAGGTGGCGTTCCACGTCCCCAAAGCCAGCTTCTGCCTCCCGGGTCTGGTCCGTCGAGACCCTCTGCTTTCACTGCCATCCTTCAGTCAGCGCCTCCGACCCCATCGCTGTTTCCCGTAAGTGGCGGGACGGAGAAGTGGAGGTGTTGCCCGGCCACCAGACGCTCGCCGGCGAGTCCTCTTTCTGGGCCTGGCTCCAGAAGGGGACCCCGGGCTTCTTCCGGGCCGGGTATCCTCACTTCTTGTGTCGTCTTTCATGAGGTCTTTGAACCAATCTTAGTCTGGCCCCTTGCCTGAGACCAATTTGTCATGGGAGACCCTACCAGGAACACAAGGTTACAGACAACACAGCCCCCAGGTTCATCGGGGCGCAACAACCTCTCCACCACGATAAGGTGCTGGTTCTTCAGAGAGAAAAACCTAATTGTCTCTTTATTTAATTACCTAAAGTTTTATCAAATATCATCAACCCAGTGTATTAATCCGTCATCCAATATCAATTGTAATACATTCTCTGTTTGTTTTTGTTGTTGTCAATCTTGCAACACATTTCTCATCAGATATAAAACATGTTAGGATCAACATTTTCATTGCTAATAGTTGCCTACTGTCAATCTTATACAATTAATTTCAATGAATAATGTGTGATTATAACAGTTGGACAATAAGCATGACAAAAGTCACATTCAAGGTTAATTTTTTATTTGGCATTTTATAAATTCAGGAAACATTCAGTGAACATTTAGCAGGAGTCGGTGATACGCCTCATGCTCATGAACCTCTGGCCGCTCATACCCATGTCTCTGAAGTTCCTGTACTCTCCAGGCCTCATGTACATCATCTTGCCTCTGAACTGGGGCTGCTCGTACATCAGCCAGTGACCGTCCATCACGTTGCAGGACTGGCACTCGTTCATGCGGTAACGGTCCATGACGTTGTCACAGTCCTCCATCATCTCGTGACTCTGACCACCGAAGTTCTCCTTCTCATAGATCTTCATCCTGTACTGGCCTCTGTGCTGCTTTGGGGAGAAGAATTATAAATTAATGATTTAATGTAAAGAGTTGTCGGGTGGTCACCCATAGTAGAATCGTCGGTTACAGTTATATACCCACCATGGGGATCATACGGCAAGACTTGATGCAGTCCCTCATTCCCATCATGCTCATGTAGTCGGAGTACTCGCCCCTCTTCATGAAGTACTGGTTTCCCATGTAGTTGTTGCGGTCGTACACCATGAAGCAGCCGCTCTCCACCCTGCAGGACTGGCTCCTGCTCATGGAGGAGGACATGTCAGAGCAGTCATTCATGCACTCATAAGAACGACCCTGGAAGTTCTTCTCCTCGTAGAAGGTGATCTGAAAGAAGGGAATTGTAATGGTTAGAAATAGATTAGCTAGGAACAAACTGTGATATTGCAAACAGTAATTCCAGATTATTACAAAACAACTTCTAAAAGTACCTTGCCCCTCATGTTCATGTCGGTGTTGCTCATGTTGGCTGTAGATGTGCTGTTGCTGTGAACTGATATCCTACCTGGTCAACCCTTGTCTTTTATACCTGACTAACGTAAATAATTAGTGACCCCTCCCCCTCAGAGAACCCCCTATTCAGCAACTTACCATTGAAGCCAACAGAATGCAGAGAATTTGTTCATTTTTCAGGGACCTGGTATTTTGTAGTAGAGGACAACTGACGCTTCACAATGATCTGACAAAAAGACTAGCATGTTCTTTGCCCTTTTCCCAAGTATGACACACTGCTTTGTACAAACTGATTGTTCATTCACATTTACATTATTGTTCTCCTGACAGTTAACAACGCAAAGGCTCCCTCAACTAAAAGCAATGATTTTTCCATTGGATTTCAGTCTATTGCAGAGAGAAGCTGGAAAACACACACGTATGATACTTACATGTTTGTTCAGAAGGATAACCTCCACATATTAATACTACATTAGTGATTGTCAACCATTTGTTGGAGATAAATATTCAAACTGGAGCCACAAACCACCAGGAGACAAGCGTTGCAATTTCTTTGCTTTATTTATCGGGGTATTCAGTTGTTGAGATGGTAGCTATTGCCAATGAGGACAAGAGGGCATGCATGGTCAATTGGCTGTAAGGGAATATCTCTGAGATGGTGAAACTGCTCTTGTAACTGTTGTGCAGGGTATGTGTGCTCGGAAAGGCCGAGATGTTCAGCAGTGAATGCTCCGTTGAAGACATGCCTTTCAGTTCGCTGGTCAATAGGGGAAATTCCAAAGGAAACCGTTGCTCCACTTACTTGCACTATATCCTGCCGCACTGTGCGTAGTGAGATTGTTTCAGGCTGCGTTGAGAGACCCAAACACTGGACAGCAAAGGGGAGCAGGATGGATCGATCAGCACCATCATCAAGGACTGCATGAGTTGGGAGGGTCCTGTCCCCGTTGTGGAGAAGTACATTGACAGCTTTCAACATGACTTGATGGGAGCGGTTAGGTTTGTCCATGTAGAGAACCTCTGAGGAGGGGGATGTGTACATCACTGTAGCTGATTTGTTTTAATTAAAGTCATGGAGAATAGTCAAGTGAATGTCCTTGCATACATTACATGGCCTTCTTTAAGGTGCATTTGTCCATTTTATGGATTATTCCGCATTTAATGCATCCGTCTTTCTCTCTGATCCATTTTGTAATGTTTATTTTTGAGAGTCCTTTGAATTATGTGCATGAACCAAGGAAACTATATAACTTTATTAGAGCCTGTATACGGAAACTTGATGCTGACTTGCTGAAGTGTGTCCTCTTAATACTTAAACTATGAGATACTTGGGATGTTGTCTTCTGCCGTGGAAAACCATAGTAATCAGGGGGCCGTCTATCTCTTTTGGGTCTAGCCCCTAGGTCTTGATGGCTAATTGGCTTTGTCAGGGCTTTGGCTAATGCTTCCAGGGATACTGATGGCAGAATTTGGTGCTTTGGATGAGAGGTGGGCAATAAGGGTTCAGGTGAAAGGCTAGGCTCTGGGACACCTTCGGATCCATCCATGTTCTCAGTAGAAAGGGCCTGACCTCCATTGTTGGGTTCATCCATTGTCTGCATGCCATCAGTCTCTGAATCAGTCATTTGTTCACTGTGTGGAGTGTGGCTCAGTCTCTGGCTCGAAGGACCATTTGCTGCAGATTTGACAATGTACAACATTAACATATGACAAATACTATATGCTTTATTTAAAGTAGAGAGCTGTGCTGATTTAAAAGAGGTAATGTGGAGAAGAAATGTGCAAAAAAAATTAAATAACAAGATGTTGTTCGCATTATGTTATGTGCATTAATGTAATGCATAATGTTTTTTCTGGGATGGATAAAAGTCAGTTTCAGTGGGGGTCCTGGGCCTTGTTGATGAGGCCAGTAGCAGAGGGGAAGAAACTGTTCAGGTGGAGAGAGGTTTTGGTCCTGATGGAGCACTGCCTCCTGCCAGAGTGGAGCGGGGTAAACAGTTTGTGTCCAGTTCAGTCTAGTACTGTCAGGGTTGGAAAAAATAGGACCCAAATGCAGGAAAAGGCATGTAACAAAAAGCTAGCTTTAATAAAGAGCCGATGATACAGACAAACAGGTAACAACTAAAACAGCAAATCGTGGAACACGAGTAACAGGAACAAACTTACAACAGGTACCGGCAGGTAACGTGGATGAGAAAAACGACGACCGAACAGGGAGCAAAAGGGAAGATAAGACTAAATACACAGAAGGGTAATCACAGTAAAAGACACAGCTGGGCAGGGCAGGCAGAAACACAAGGGGGGGGGGGGGGCAACAGGTGAACACAATGAGACAATTATACACAGGCGGGCAAACACAGGAAGGAAGACCATGACACGGGGAGAAGAGAATTTGGTAACACTTTACAATAAGACTACCCTTATAAAGGTTTTACGAAGAGTTTGTAATTCATTTATTAATTAGGTTGTGAATACTTTATAAATCATTAATAAGCTTTTATAAGACATGAGATAAACAGGGCAATGGTGACCGGTTGCTTGCCAAATAGTGAGCCCACATTTATCTGTACTGCTAAGTCTTATATTGGCTTCCTAACTAACTTCGTCTTCTTCATCAGCCAGCATCCTTGGTATCTGTTGCTCACTGAATTGATTCTCGCTAAGTAGCCAATATAAGACTTAGTCATCTTGCCAAATAGTGAGCCTGTGTTGACGTATGAAAACTATGTTAGAACTGGTTTATAAATGGTTCTTAATGATTAATAGTGTTTACAACCTAATTCATAACCAAATTATAAACTCTTTATGAATCCTTTATAAGGGTTAGTCTGATTGTAAAGTGGTACCCAGAATTTCAAAAATATAACCATAAAATTGCAACACAAATCCAAAACCATGACAAGTTTACTGAATACAAAGTTTACTGAATACAAATAATACCTTAGCTTAAAAATGTAATAATCTCATTTTTATTTAATTACCCAAAGTTTTGTCACGTATCATCAACCCAGTGTATTTATCCGTCATCCAATATCATTTGTGGCATTCTATGTTTTTGTTGTTGTCAACCTTGCAACACATTTCTCATCAGATATAAAACATGTTAGTATCAACATTTGCATTGCTAATAGTTGCCTACTGTCAAATACATCTTATATAATTAATTTCAATGAATAATGTGTGATTTTAACAGTTGGACAATAAGCATGACAAAAGTCACATTCAAGGTTAATTTTTTATTTGGCATTTTATAAATTCAGGAAACATTCAGTGAACATTTAGCAGGAGTCGGTGATACGCCTCATGCTCATGAACCTCTGGCCGCTCATGCCCATGTCTCTGAAGTTCCTGTACTCTCCGGGCCTCATGTACATCATCTTGCCTCTGAACTGGGGCTGCTCGTACATCAGCCAGTGACCGTCCATCACGTTGCAGGACTGGCACTCGTTCATGCGGTAACGGTCCATGACGTTGTCACAGTCCTCCATCATCTCGTGACTCTGACCACCGAAGTTCTCCCTCTCATAGATCTTCATCCTGTACTGGCCTCTGTGCTGCTTTGGGGAGAAGAATGATAAATTAACGATTTAATGTAAAGCGTTGTGGGGTGGTCACCCATAGTAGATTCGTCAGTTACAGTTGTATACCCACCATGGGGATCATACGGCAAGACTTGATGCAGTCCCTCATTCCCATCATGCTCATGTAGTCGGAGTACTCGCCCCTCTTCATGAAGTACTGGTTTCCCATGTAGTTGTTGCGGTCGTACACCATGAAGCAGCCGCTCTCCACCCTGCAGGACTGGCTCCTGCTCATGGAGGAGGACATGTCAGAGCAGTCATTCATGCACTCATAAGAACGACCCTGGAAGTTCTTCTCCTCGTAGAAGGTGATCTGAAAGAAGGGAATTGTAATGGTTAGAAATAGATTAGCTAGGAACAAACTGTGATATTGCAAACAGTAATTCCAGATTGTTACAAAAAGACTTCTGAAAGTACCTTGCCCCTCATGTTCATGCCGGTGTTGCTCATGTTGGCTGTAGATGTGCTGTTGCTGTGAACTGATATCCTACCTGGTCAACCCTTGTCTTTTATACCTGACTAACGTAAATAATTAGTGACCCCTCCCCCTCAGAGAACCCCCTATTCAGCAATTTACCATTGAAGCCAACAGAATGCAGAGATTTAGTTCATTTTTCAGGAACCTGGTATTTTGTAGTAGAGGACAAATGATGCTTCACAATGATCTGACAAAAAGACTAGCATATTCTTTGCCCGTTTCCCAAGTATGACACACTGCTTTGTACAAACTGATTGTTCATTCACATTTACATTATTGTTCTCCTGACAGTTAACAACGCAAAGGCTCCCTCAACTAAAAGCAATGATTTTTCCATTGGATTTCAGTCTATTGCAGAGAGAAGCTGGAAAACACACACGTATGATACTTACATGTTTGTTCAGAAGGATAACCTCCACATATTAATACTACATTAGTGATTGTCAACCATTTGTTGGAGATAAATATTCAAACTGGAGCCACAAACCACCAGGAGACAAGCGTTGCAATTGCTTTGCTTTATTTATCGGGGTATTCAGTTGTTGAGATGGTAGCTATTGCCAATGAGGACAAGAGGGCATGCATGGTCAATTGGCTGTAAGGGAATATCTCTGAGATGGTGAAACTGCTCTTGTAACTGTTGTACAGGGTATGTGTGCTCTGAAAGGCCGAGATGTTCAGCAGTGAATGCTCCGTTGAAGACATGCCTTTCAGTTCGCTGGTCAATAGGGGAAATTCCAAAGGAAACCGTTGCTCCACTTACTTGCACTATATCCTGCCGCACTGTGCGTAGTGAGATTGTTTCAGGCTGTGTTGAGAGACCCAAACACTGGGCAACAAAGGGGAGCAGGATGGATCGATCAGCACCATCATCAAGGACTGCATGAGTTGGGAGGGTCCTGTCCCCGTTGTGGAGAAGTACATTGACAGCTTTCAACATGACTTGATGGGAGCGGTTAGGTTTGTCCATGTAGAGAACCTCTGAGGAGGGGGATGTGTACATCACTGTAGCTGATTTGTTTGAATTAAAGTCATGGAGAATAGTCAAGTGAATGTCCTTGCATACATTACATGGCCTTCTTTAAGGTGCATTTGTCCATTTTATGGATTATTCCGCATTTAATGCATCCGTCTTTCTTTCTGATCCATTTTGTAATGTTTATTTTTGAGAGTCCTTTGAATTATGTGCATGAACCAAGGAAACTATATAACTTTATTAGAGCCTGTATACGGAAACTTGATGCTGACTTGCTGAAGTGTGTCCTCTTACTACTTAAACTATGAGATACTTGGGATGCTGCCTTCTGCCATCGAAAACCATAGTAATCAGGGGGCCGTCTATCTCTTTTAGGTCTAGCCCCTAGGTATTGATGGCTAATTGGCTTTGTCAGGGCTTTGGCTAATGCTTTCAGGGATACTGATGGCAGAATGTGGTGCTTTGGATGAGAGGTGGGCAATAAGGGTTCAGGTGAAAGGCTAGGCTCTGGGACACCTTCGGATCCATCCATGTTCTCAGTAGAAAGAGCCTGACCTCCATTGTTGGGTTCATCCATTGTCTGCATGCCATCAGTCTCTGAATCAGTCATTTGTTCACTGTGTGGAGTGTGGCTCAGTCTCTGGCTCGAAGGACCATTTGCTGCAGATTTGACAATGTACAACATTAACATATGACAAATACTATATGCTTTATTTAAAGTAGAGAGCTGTGCTGATTTAAAAGAGGTAATGTGGAGAAGAAATGTGCAAAAAAAATTAAATAACAAGATGTTGTTCGCATTATGTTATGTGCATTAATGTAATGCATAATGTTTTTTCTGGGATGGATAAAAGTGAGTTTCAGTGGGGGTCCTGGGCCTTGTTGATGAGGCCAGTAGCAGAGGGGAAGAAACTGTTCAGGTGGAGAGAGGTTTTGGTCCTGATGGAGCACTGCCTCCTGCCAGAGTGGAGCGGGGTAAACAGTTTGTGTCCAGTTCAGTCTAGTACTGTCAGGGTTGGAGAAAATAGGACCCAAATGCAGGAAAAAGCATGTAACAAAAAGCTAGCTTTAATAACGAGCCGATGATACAGACAAACGGGTAACAACTAAAACAGCAAATCGAGGAGCACGAGTAACAGAAACAAACTTACAACAGGTACCGGCAGGTAACGTGGATGAGAAAGACGACGACCGAACAGAGAGCAAAAGGGAAGATAAGACTAAATACACAGAAGGGTAATCACAGTAAAAGACACAGCTGGGCAGGGCAGGCAGAAACACAAGGGGGGGGGGGGGGGGTCAACAGGTGAACACAATGAGACAATTATACACAGGCGGGCAAACACAGGAAGGAAGACCATGACACGGGGAGAAGAGAATTTGCTAACACTTTACAATAAGACTACCCTTATAAAGGTTTTACGAATAGTTTGTAATTCATTTATTAATTAGGTTGTGAATACTTTATAAATCATTAATAAGCTTTTATAAGACATGAGATAAACAGGGCAACTGTGACCGGTTGCTTGCCAAATAGTGAGCCCACATTTATCTGTACTGCTAAGTCTTATATTGGCTTCCTAGCTAACTTTGTCTTCTTCATCAGCCAGCGTCCTTGGTATCTGTTGCTCACTGAGTTGATTCTCGCTAAGTAGCCAATATAAGACTTAGTCATCTTGCCAAATAGTGAGCCTGTGTTGACGTATGAAAACTATGTTAGAACTGGTTTATAAATGGTTCTTAATGATTAATAGTGTTTACAACCTAATTCATAACCAAATTATAAACTCTTTATGAATCCTTTATAAGGGTTAGTCTGATTGTAAAGTGGTACCCAGAATTTCAAAAATATAACCATAAAATTGCAACACAAATCCAAAACCATGACAAGTTTACTGAATACAAAGTTTACTGAATACAAATAATACCTTAGCTTAAAAATGTAATAATCTCATTTTTATTTAATTACCCAAAGTTTTGTCACGTATCATCAACCCAGTGTATTTATCCGTCATCCAATATCAATTGTGGCATTCTATGTTTTTGTTGTTGTCAACCTTGCAACACATTTCTCATCAGATATAAAACATGTTAGTATCAACATTTGCATTGCTAATAGTTGCCTACTGTCAAATACATCTTATAGTCATCATCCTGTTGGACCTGTCAGCTGCATTCAACACGGTGAACCATCAGATCATCCTTCGCACTCTCCAAGAACTTGGAGTTTCAGGCACTGCACTTTCCCTCCTCACCTCATACCTCAAAGGCCGTACCTACAGGGTAACTTGGAGAGGGTCCGAGTCCGACCCTTGTCAATTAACGACAGGGGTCCCTCAGGGCTCTGCTCTTGGTCCCCTCCTCTTCTCCCTGTACACAAACTCGCTCGGATCAGTCATTAGCCCGCATGGTTTTTCATACCACTGCTACGCTGACGACACCCAATTAATTCTGTCCTTTCCCCGCTTAGAGACCCAGGTCGTCGCACGCATCTCTGCTTGTCTAGCTGACATCTCTCAGTGGATGTCTGCTCATCACCTCAAGCTCAACCTTGACAAGACTGAACTGCTTTTCCTTCCGGGAAAAGATTGTCCCACTCTTGACCTGACGATCAACATCGGCACCTCTGTTGTTTCCCCGACTCAGACTGCAAGGAATCTGGGTGTGATCCTAGATAACAACCTGTCCTTCACTGCAAACATCGCTGATACAACCCGTTGCTGCAGATATACGCTGTACAACATCAGGAAGATTCGTCCCCAGCTGACCCAGAAAGCCACGCAGGTTCTGGTCCAGGCTCTCGTCACCTCACGCCTAGACTACTGCAACTCCCTCCTGGCTGGTCTAGCTGCATGTGCCATCCGACCTCTGCAGCTCATCCAGAATGCAGCGGCTCGTCTGGTCTTCAACCTTCCAAAATTTTCCCACACCACTCCGCTCCTCCGCTCCCTCCACTGGCTCCCGGTAACTGCTAGAATCCACTTCAAGACACTGGTACTTGCATACCATGCTGCGAATGGATCTGGCCCTTCCTACATCCAGGACATGGTTAAACTGTACACCCCAGCGCGTGCACTACGCTCTGCGTCAGCCAAACGACTCGCTGCGAGGGGGACCCAAGTTCCCATCAGCAAAAACACGTGGGTTTGCTATCCTGGCTCCAAAATGGTGGAATGAGCTCCCCATTGACATCAGGACAGCAGAAAGCCTGCACATCTTCCGGCGCAGACTGAAAACTCATCTCTTTCGACTCCACTTCGAGCGATAGAATTACTAACAAGGCACTTATATACTAATAAAGGACTGGCTTATCTATAGCCAGTTGAGTAGCACTTGAAATGTTTGGCTCTATGATACCTGATGTACTTATATGATTCTGTTTTCTTCAAGGTTGTGTCTTCCTGGTCGAATGTACTTATTGTAAGTCGCTTTGGATAAAAGCGTCAGCTAAATGCAATGTAATATAATTAATTTCAATTAATAATGTGTGATTTTAACAGTTGGACAATAAGCATGACAAAAGTCACATTCAAGGTTAATTTTTTATTTGGCATTTTATAAATTCAGGAAACATTCAGTGAACATTTAGCAGGAGTCGGTGATACGCCTCATGCTCATGAACCTCTGGCCGCTCATGCCCATGTCTCTGAAGTTCCTGTACTCTCCGGGCCTCATGTACATCATCTTGCCTCTGAACTGGGGCTGCTCGTACATCAGCCAGTGACCGTCCATCACGTTGCAGGACTGGCACTCGTTCATGCGGTAACGGTCCATGACGTTGTCACAGTCCTCCATCATCTCGTGACTCTGACCACCGAAGTTCTCCTTCTCATAGATCTTCATCCTGTACTGGCCTCTGTGCTGCTTTGGGGAGAAGAATTATAAATTAATGATTTGATGTAAAGAGTTGTGGGATGGTCACCCATAGTAGAATCGTCGGTTACAGTTTTATACCCACCATGGGGATCATACGGCAAGACTTGATGCAGTCCCTCATTCCCATCATGCTCATGTAGTCGGAGTACTCGCCCCTCTTCATGAAGTACTGGTTTCCCATGTAGTTGTTGCGGTCGTACACCATGAAGCAGCCGCTCTCCACCCTGCAGGACTGGCTCCTGCTCATGGAGGAGGACATGTCAGAGCAGTCATTCATGCACTCATAAGAACGACCCTGGAAGTTCTTCTCCTCGTAGAAGGTGATCTGAAAGAAGGGAATTGTAATGGTTAGAAATAGATTAGCTAGGAACAAACTGTGATATTGCAAACAGTAATTCCAGATTGTTACAAAAAGACTTCTGAAAGTACCTTGCCCCTCATGTTCATGCCGGTGTTGCTCATGTTGGCTGTAGATGTGCTGTTGCTGTGAACTGATATCCTACCTGGTCAACCCTTGTCTTTTATACCTGACTAACGTAAATAATTAGTGACCCCTCCCCCTCAGAGAACCCCCTATTCAGCAATTTACCATTGAAGCCAACAGAATGCAGAGATTTAGTTCATTTTTCAGGGACCTGGTTCTTTGTAGTAGAGGACAACAGACGCTTCACAATGACCTGACAAAAAGACTAGCATGTTCTTTGCCCTTTTCCCAAGTATGACACACTGCTTTGTTCAAACTGATTGTTCATTCGCATTTACATTATTGTTCTCCTGACAGTTAACAACGCAAAGGCTCCCTCAACTAAAAGCAATGATTTTCAATTGGATTTCAGTCTATTGCAGAGAGAAGCTGGCAAGCACACATTTATGATACTTACATGTTTGGTTCAGAAGGATAACCTCCACTTATTAACACCACCTTAGTGATTTTAGAAGCTTAAACGCAATCGGCAGAAGTAAAATGCTAAAGCTAGGCTGTAAACAAACTACATCACCATGGCTAAGCTAAAAGCGGCTAATGCTCAGCATAATGACGTTTAGTGGTGTCATGGAGTCACTGGTTGATCTTTTTCATGACACATAAAAATTTTGGACATTCACCAGTTGAAATGTAACGATGTATTTTATGTCGTAGATCAAAATGTGAAAAAATATGTGTTAACTACAGATTCTTATTTCAGACCTCTAACCAAAAACATGTTTACTTTGAGACGAGGCTAAACTACTAGAACACCTCTAACTCTGTATTCTTGGTGTTTTATCTGTGATTCCAAGACTTAATTGCCACCACAAAAACACTAAATGTTTTTTCTCTTGACCATGCGTGTCAAACAATATCCATCTTTTGGAAAAACCCAGAAAATCAGTCAATGCTTAAAAAACCTCTCATGTCTGGCCTTAGAGAAATTAGCCTTTGCTATAAAGAGAGAGCCTGATACCTTCTAAATTTGAAATGGTATGCAATATATCCCTGGAAAGTACATAGCTTCTGTTTTTGATTAATTTGTTGTTTTATATTCTCTCTTTTGAGTTATCACGTACTACTAGGGCTGCTCAATTAATCGTATTTTAATCGCAATTACGATTATGGCTTGCAATGATTAGGAAAACAACATAATCAAAATAAAACTATTAGTTTTTTATTATTATAATTTTTTTTAATTTCTTTTTATTGGTTTTTTAGTTGAATTATTACATTACATTACATTGCATTTAGCTGACGCTTTTATCCAAAGCGACTTACAATAAGTACATTCGACGAGGAAGACACAACCTTGAAGAAAACAGAATCATAAAGTACATCAGGTTTCATAGAGCCAAACAATTCAAGTGCTACTCAACTGGCTATAGAGAAGCCAGTCCTTTATTAGTATATAAGTGCCTTGTTAGTAATTCTATCGCTCGAAGTGGAGTCGAAAGAGATGAGTTTTCAGTCTGCGCCGCAAGATGTGCAGGCTTTCTGCTGTCCTGATGTCAATGGGGAGCTCATTCCACCATCTTGGAGCCAGGATAGCAAACCCACGTGTTTTTGCTGATGGGAACTTGGGTCCCCCTCGCAGCGAGGGTGCAGCGAGTCGTTTGGCTGATGCAGAGCGTAGTGCACGCGCTGGGGTGTACAGTTCAACCATGTCCTGGATGTAGGAAGGGCCAGATCCATTCGCAGCATGGTATGCAAGTACCAGTGTCTTGAAGTGGATTCTAGCAGTTACCGGGAGCCAGTGAAGGGAGCGGAGGAGCGGCGTGGTGTGGGAACATTTAGGAAAGTTGAAGACCAGACGAGCCGCTGCATTCTGGATGAGCTGCAGAGGTCAGATGGCACATGCAGCTAGACCAGCCAGGAGGGAGTTGCAGTAGTCTAGGCGTGAGGTGACGAGAGCCTGGACCAGAACCTGCGTGGCTTTCTGGGTCAGCTGGGGACGTATCTTCCTGATGTTGTAAAGCGTATATCTGCAGCAACGGGTTGTAGCAGCGATGTTTGCGGTGAAGGACAGGTTGTTATCTAGGGTCACACCCAGATTCCTTGCAGTCTGAGTCGGGGAAACAACAGAGGTGCCGATGTTGATTGTCAGGTCAAGAGTGGGACAATCTTTTCCTGGAAGGAAAAGCAGTTCAGTCTTGTCAAGGTTGAGCTTGAGGTGATGAGCAGACATCCACTGAGAGATGTCAGCTAGACAAGCAGAGATGCGTGTGACGACCTGGGTCTCTGAGCGGGGAAAGGACACAATTAATTGGGTGTCGTCCGCGTAGCAGTGGTATGAAAAACCATGCGGGCTAATGACTGATCCGAGCGAGTTTGTGTACAGGGAGAAGAGGAGGGGACCAAGAACAGAGCCCTGAGGGACCCCTGTAGTTAATTGACAAGGGTCAGACCCTCTCCAAGTTACCCTGTAGGTACGGTCTTTGAGGTATGAGGTGAGGAGGGAAAGTGCAGAGCCTGAAACTCCAAGTTCTTGGAGAGTGCGAAGGAGGATCTGATGGTTCAATTATACTTAAAGTTCAGGGTAATCAACTTTTAAAAACATACTGTTCCCCTTTTTTTTCTCCAATAAATTGATGTTTTCAGAGTAAATAATAAATAATAAATAAATAATCGTGATATCAATTATTGACCCAAATAATCGAGATTATGATTTTTGCCATTATCGAGCAGCCCTACTTACTACTAATATTCTGTATATATATGTTTTGAACAAAATATATTGTATCTGTTGGTTGTATTTAATGTCTTCTTATTTGGGGGAGGGGAAATACATTGATGTAATGTCTTTTGCTGGAAAAAACGAGATGCCCCAAATAAAAGGTGCCATAACAAATCAACTTTGAGACTAGGGGAATTGGAAGTGTTAAAATTCATACTGATTTGCGTGTTTTAGGACTCATTCATGCACCACTCTCTATATTTCTAGCACCACCTGGAAAGCTGCTTTGTGTAAAGTGACTGTGAGGCAGGTTTCCAGTAGGTCAGACAAAAGAGGGGAGGTGGTTACTTTGAGTTGGCTCAGCATGCAGCGGCTGCAGTTTCCTGTCAGTGCAGTCGTTTTTTTAAAAGCACCTCCTCCTCTCTGATGGCCTGTGGCTGGGTAAAAGCTCCCTCAAAGCGTGACCTCTCCACCCATCATCTGTGTAACCATGAGTGAAGCAGCAGACAGAGCTCCAGCTGTGCCCACTCTCCATCCACACCAAACCCTTCTCCTCTCCTTCTCTAATAACCGTTTGTAGCATTTTCTACACCTCGTTTTCCCTTTTCTGTCTCCACGCTACATGCTCTAATGTTCCTCTTATACTTCTGTCCAAACTTACATTTATCCTGCTCACTTTAACTGCCTTATTCTTTTTCCCCTTTTTCATATTTTTCATTCTAGACAGTCACAATACCGAATCCTACATTTAAGATAAGATACACCTTTGTATTGATCCCTGTAGGGAAATGTAGGTGTTTTAGAAGCAACACAATTAAGATAAAAACACAGGAAGGTGTTTCAGCTAGGAATAATTAGAATAACAAATAAAAAAAAAGTGACAGTATACAATATGTTACATATATACATGTAAGTGTGAAAGTGTCAACATATACAGTGCAAGTCTTAGGTACTAGAGGTGTAGAATTCACCGTTTGGTATGTACCTCGGTTTGGGGGTCACGGTGTGGTACAACAAGAAAAAGCATGTTATTTATTTTGAACAGGAGTGCAAGTTTCAGTTTAAATATAAGGAACTCTAACATATTGAATAATTAACTTTATTACACAGCTAAAAACAAACCACAAACAGTACCACACACACTCAGATGGCCATAGTATCTATAATGGCTGATGTCAAACAAAAAGGTTCAATAAGCTGTAAAACTAAAAAGATACTAACTCTTCTTGTATTTTTTTCGTTTTCTTCTTCTTCATGTGTTGTTTATGGGCGGTTAGCAAACAGCTTTTAGGCGCAATACCGCCCCCTGGATTATATATAGTGTAGTGGATACTGCCCTGAATGACAGACTTTTGTCCCACTCGTGTGACTGTATGCGCCGAACCGTGACGGTACGGGACGAATACAGATACCGTTACACCCCTATTAGGTACATATACAGTGCAGGTTGCTATGAGTTTTATTAGGGGGTCAATCCTGGTGGCTACCGGGGCGCAACAAAACAAACCCATGGAACAAAAACAGACAACACAGCAGCAGTAACAGCTGAGTGCAGCGTGAAAAGTTCTATTATACAGTATCTACGCCCTTAGTTATAACACTAAACTATTCCTCTTGATGGTTAATGCTATGGGGAACAGTCCGTAGCAAATTTATCAAGAGTTCCTCTCATCACATGTGATAATCCCTCCAATGACAAAATAGACATCATATTTTCAAACCATAATAAGATATCAGGGGGAACTTCATCCAACCATTTCTGTAATATCGTGAGGCGTGCAGCTTGGAAAGCAATTCCAGGAATGTGTCTGCGTTTGCGAGTCTAATCCGAGAACAAAACGATATGGATTAAGATATATATCTATTTATCTATCAATGTTTTTGCAGCAAGGCTCTCCATCATCTGACAACCTTTGGAGCCAGTTTTAGAAACTTCCACTGAAAATGCTAAAACATTTTTAACATTGTTTTTCCTCAGGTATCAAGATTCAAGAACCACTATGGACGGCCCAATCAGTTTGTCAGCGCTCTAATGCTTTGAAGGTAAGATTTTACTTTCATTTTTGTATGTGTCATGTGTAATCATTTACGAGAAAAGTAATATTCCAATAACCATCACACCGGTATCACATTTCTTTATGGTTCTTGTAAAAATCACCAGGGAAGTATTTCATTAGAGTAAAGCCCAATAAAGAATATAGAGCATTTCAGATCTCACACTGTTTTACCTTACTCTACATCTAATACAATTTCATATTATCACCCAATCTGTAAAACCACAACACAGCAAGTTATCAGATGGACAAGCAGTTTTTTAAATCTCTTATAACAACAAGAATCCCTCATAAAAACCCTCCCTCTGGCAAACCCTCATGAGTGCCTGTTTCACAAAAAACAAACCCAGTAAAAAACGAAATAGCATTCTGACTGAGTGCGTTTTTTCCCGTGAGCATTTCTCTTAAAGAACCAGGAATAAACACGCCACGCAGTGAAGTATTGTTCTCTCCAGCTTTCCATCTATATAGTGAAGGCTGTGGCATTTCACCGGCAAAATATATTTCCCTCAGAGGAGATTGCTCCCTGTGTGTATGGGTGTGTGTGTGTGTGTGTGTGTGTGTGTGTGTGTGTGTGTTTTCAAGCCAGATGCAGAATGTTAATGAGCTTGAAAGCCTCGGTGTTGCTCTACCTGACAGCTTGACGGCCTGTCTGTGTGAGAACATGTATTTATGTCCACAACCTTCCTGTAGACTATTAGAGATCAGAGCAATTTTTACCAGTAAGAGGGATAATCCTGAGAGCTGCTGAATCGGCATGTTGAGCAGAGAGGTTGGTTAGTTCATCAGCCGCCTCCCAGAGGAAGTGTCTGCTGGAGAGGCTGAGCTCACTCTCTCTGTGTCTGCCTCGCCTTTGGCTGTTTGGCTGGTAAAATATGGATTAATCTTCTGGTCGGAGCATCCTCCCCCCCCCCTCCCCCCCTCCCCCCTCTGTCTGTCTCCCCCATGAAGTGCTGAAATAGAAATGTTACCAGAGGATGTTGTAGGAAAGGTCATCTCCCTTTATCCCCTTTTTCCAGTTAAATATTCTCTGTTTTGTTTTCTGTACACAAATCCAGGGTCTAGAGATTGGAAGTGTTTTCTGCTACAAACCAAAGGGTTATTGTGAGTTTTATATCGCATTCTTATCATAGTTTTACCGGTTTAATGACAAGCATGTTGTGTGAAACAATTCAAGCAGTGTAACAACCTGAAACTAAGCAATGTGAGTTGTGTTACCTAAAAAATGTACGTTTGGCTTATTTGAAATGTTTTAACTTTTTCTACAGTGTTGTCCATGTTTACCATTAGAAGCTCTTATTTATGGAAACAGCTTCACTGTGTACTGCGCCTTTTCATCCAGAGATAGCCCAAGGTCTCCTCTAATGGCGTTCCCATGTGATGTTATTCAATGTGCAGACACTTTGTTGGCTTTCCTCAGCCCCCTTTGTTATGTCACCTTCCATGCACAGTGTTACGCTCTTGGGCATTATTGTATTTTTTGCAGACATGCACCTCAGCCTCATGCAGGATCACTTCCTCCTGCAGTTCACAGAGTTCTCCTGATGCCTTGCCTCTTCCCAAGAGCGGCGTAATTGAGATTCAAAAAGCCTTTCCTGCATTATAAAACAGCCAGCCCCTTCTATTCATGTGTAAATGCTGATGATTCATAGTACTGTGTGCGTAGCTTCCTACTATTACTATGAAGATTGGTTGAACTTTGATGGCTAATGTGTTTCTATTTCCGCCTCCCACGCAGCACAGTCTTTACAAGCTCTCGGGAAAAGAGGAATAACATTGATCTCTGCGTTTAAGAGGCTAATCTCGCCTTGATTAAATGTGATCCAGTCAGTACATTCAGTCCGAGGCACCATCTGCAGATACGTTGCACAGATGCATTGATGTGTCAACAACCCTGTGCTTACTGTATCCACTGAGCCGATTAATTTAGGCTGAATATTAAGAGAGGCGTCCATTTCGCAGACGAATGAAGCCCGGTGGTATTTCTGCACAGCGATAGATTTACTTGCCAATATCCTGGTTGGCTCATGTTTATTCAGATGCATGCTGGTTCCTCTTGGCACTCTGTTATGTCATGGAGCAATGTCAGATAAAGCAGAGCTGTTTAGCATTGTAAACAATCTTCTTCCTGTTGGGGATATTTTAGGCAGATTTAGTGGTGGGTTTTTTTGTGGCAGAAATGATGATGAAAGTGATTCGAGCCTATATCTGCAACAGCGTTTCCAGATATACAATAAATACCCCAGTTGTACAATAACCCTCTTTACAATGTAGAACCAATAAAAGTACCATGATACGCTATATTGTTTTATGTGTTTTAAAACCACTTTCACTCAGCAAAAATACAATTTACCTTAAAAAACACTACACACTGAGGCCCAATCCCAAACCACCCCCTACCCCTCCGTCAGGGTCCGCCACATTAAGTGCTGTTCCAAACCAACGAGTGTGGAGCGGTGTGGAGGGGGAGTGGGCTATCAAGCCATCACACAGCGAGTCTGCATCGGTGCTGACTGGAGACCGGTCTCTACCTGACCGGACTCAACGCTGTGTGTGTCTGTCAGGAAACACGCTGTTTACAAGTAGTTACAGCAAACATCCACTAGGGGTAGGGCGTGGTTTGGGATTGGGCCTTTTTTTGTCTTGAATCCATACTTGGTTTAGAACCTGTGACCATTTGATTCCCAAGCCAAGTCCATGATCTAGTCAAGTCAAAGTCAAATGTATTGTCAATCTTTCAGTTTGTGTGTACAGACAGAGATTGAAATACCGTTTCCCACAATCCCCAATACAAAAATAGAAATATATATAAAAATATGTATACAGATATGTATATACCTCAAAGGCACACATTAAGAGATAAATAAGAGCACAATAATCAATATATACAAAATAACAGTCACTTCAATATCTTAATAATCTACTGTTGCCCCCTCATAGCTATAGTTACAGTAGTACAGTTGTGGGTGTGTCAAAAAGTAGTTCTCAGTGAAAGTACCTCATTTACGCCTAATTATTCTCCTAGTTATGATTCCTGTACAATCCTTTTCCTCTAAATAGGACCATTGTAAGCCGGTATGGTCGTCTAACAGTTCCCATCTGGCAGCGCTGAGCGGCATAATCCTGCAGTACATTAGTCAAAAATACAATTTTACCCCCAGAAAACGACACACTAAGTTTTTTTAATCCATACTTGGTTTTAGAACCTGTGACCATTTGGTTCCCAAGCCAAGTCCATGATCTACTGTCGCCCCCTTATAGCTACAGACAGCATATTGGTAGTACAGTTATGGGTGTGTCAAAAAGTAGTTCTCACTGAAAGTACCTCATTTACGCCCAATTATTCTCCTAGTTATGATTTCTGTACAATCATTTTCCTCTAAATAGGATCATTGTAAGCCGGTATGGTAGCCTAACAGTTCCCATCTGGCATAATCCTACCGTACATTAGTCACACTAACCAGATCTGTGGTTTCATCTGGAGGGGAGCAATCAGGGCGGGCTGATGAGGAAACATGGAGATACGAACGTACGAGCACTCCAGCTTGGAGAGGAACTGCACGGTACGCTGTGCAGCCGGATAGATCGACAGGAAAATTGGATTTCAGGGCTTCCCATTAGCAGGACCGGGTTTATTCAGTGTTCTGTGGAGCTGCAGACATGCTAATTATGATCGAAGCCTCCCCTCTGCACATGAGGCTTTTAATCAGCTCAGCAGGAAGCATGTGTACACACTGATGTACTGTACGCTCACCTACTCGTTCACAAACACATCTGACAATACAGGTCGTATATTTACTTATATGTGACATCTGAAGTGTAAATGACATTTTAATAGGATTCTGCAATTTCCTCTCCTAGCAAACGTGTGAATGCGGGAAATAATGACAGTGGCTAATGGCTCAGAATGATTATGCGTTTTCTGTTTAACTCCCATTTTCCTGGCGGTCACATGTCCTAGTGCCCTGCCAATAAAAACATCAATATCAGCAGATTTGGCTGCATGGCGCTGAGTACAGCAGATCATCAAAACGTTTTAGTGTGCAACCATCACTCTATTATAAAACAATGCCATGATTAGCAGTGGAAATGTCACAATAGGGAAAAACCAGATCTTGCTTCTCAGTATTTTTGTCAGTACTGCAAAAACACGAGTTACTTTTTCCTTTAAAGTCATTAATTAAACATACTTTGTTCCCAGCTTTCTATTTTTGAAATCGCTGTAAATTGAATATATGTGTTTGGTCTGTTGTTCAGCAAACAAACAAGCAAATTAAAGGCAGGAATAGTGTAATTGAAACTGCGAAAAAACATTAGCTGTGACCCCATCTATCATACTATAAGCCCAGAGAGATGGATTGTGCACCCTCAAACGTCATGAATGAAGTAGCGCCTCCTGTGACTTTAGCACTTTGAATATGCTAGTGTTCACAGCTACTATACTGTAAGAACAGAGTGCTGTTAACAAAACAGCCACGCTTGCATCTCTGTTAGGCATTACATGTACACAGCGGTACAAACGAACGTAAAGCTTCATATTAGCATTTACCTTTGAGCTAAGAACACAAAATGAAGTCAAGGATTATGGCTGATCTAGGATTATATGCTGATGTATTTAACTACATAAACAGTGAAATGATCAAGAAAGTATTTACAATTCATCCTGAAGTGAATTTGAATGTTTACATTTCCTAACAAACCATTTTATAGTTGTTGACTAAAAGATACGTGTCACGTCTTAGTGGCTCTTGGGTGATTTAACCATAACAGTTGGAAGAATTCATCGTCTGGGAATCATTTACAAAACAACACTCCTTTACGAGATGCTCAGATATTAAGTACGGATAAAGTGATGGACTGACCAACCGAGGTTGCCATCAAAGACGTTGTGATAGTATTTAATATTGTCTCTTATGTATGCTAAGGTCAGTTTTTATGACCCATATCCTTCTCACACTCTGTTAACAGAGATACTGACTAGGACAACGCAATGTTTTTCCAAATTGTACAACGCTATTAAAGTGCTTAAATGATTTCTCCCTTTTACTGAAAATATCATGTTCCTAAATCTAATTCACATCCTTTCCGTCTTTCTAATGGAAAATATGCTTTTTGGTTGCATGAAGGTGCTTTAAATATTGGGCCATGTTATTGTCAGTATGGTTACATTACATTGCATTTAGCTGACGCTTTTATCCAAAGAGACTTAGAGTAAGTGCATTCGACCAGGAAGATACAAACTTGAAGAAAACAGAATCATAAAGTACATCAGGTTTCATAGAGCCAAACATTTCAAGTGCTACTCAGCTGGCTATAGATAAGCCAGTCCTTTATTAGTATATAAGTGCTTTGTTAATAGTTCTATCGCTCGAAGTGGAGTCGAAAGAGATGAGTTTTCAGTCTGCGCCGGAAGGTGTGTAAGCTTTCTGTTGTCCTGATGTCAATGGGGAGCTCATTCCACCATCTTGGAGCCAGGATAGCAAACCCACGTGTTTTTGCTGATGGGAACTTGGGTCCCCCTCGCAGCGAGGGTGCAGCGAGTCGTTTGGCTGATGCAGAGCGGAGTGCACGCGCTGGGGTGTACAGTTTAACCATGTCCTGGATGTAGGAAGGGCCAGATCTATTCGCAGCATGGTACGCAAGTACCATTGTCTTGAAGTGGATTCTAGCAGTTACTGGAAACCAGTGAAGGGACAACATTGGGGCTCCTGTAATTTAATAAACAAGCAGTTACCAGCTAGCACAAATCAGTTCTGTTCTGTTATGGTGCTCTCCTGAAGAAGGATAACTGTTTGTGTTTGCATACCCATGGTCATGTTAAAATGGTGGAGCCGACTTAGAAAGAAACATAATTTGAGAGCTAGGGGATCTGGAAAACATGTCCTGCATTTTCTCGCCTCCTAACCTCTTGGATGAAGTCAAAAAACAGCCATCAGCATTGAAAAATTGAACTATTTAACTTTAAGAGTCAACTCTGACTTGTAACTGAACTATAACTTTACTTCCCCCTTATTTAATAATGCAGATGCATTTGCTCCACTTGCTTCATTGCTCAGAGGCCTCGTGTTCATTCCTCTTTACACCTCAGGTAATATAGGGAAGTGAAAAGTAGATTATACACTTGTATTCACAGTGAATTTCTTGCCAGTTGATAGAGAGCCAGATTGGATGTTTTAAATGCTATTTTTAGACAATAGCATAGGTCTCAGACATATCCCTCTATTTCCCTTCCTGTTACTAAAGTCCTGATTCAGGGTATAAAGCTTTCGGATGGCAAATCTGGATCAGCTCCGTTGTCGCCCATTTTTTTAGATTTGACATCAAAAAGTGCATTTTGCATGACAGGTCCCCTTTAATATAGTTCAGTGGGTCGAGCCTGTGTGTGTGACACTGTGTTCATTTGTGCGTTTCCCCCTCCATCAGCCTCACCTACCACTCTATTGATTTTCAGGCAACAAAATGCCCCACAATGCCCCTGTGGTTGCCAAGCAATCGAGCGCCGGATAAACACACTGGCAAAGGAAAACATTTACGACGTCCTGTATTAACACAGCCCCCCCCCCCCCTCCTTCGATGTGTAAATACTACCATCTCACCAAGGGGGTCAACAACAATGCATTGTTCCTTCCCAGCAGTGCTAACAGTAACAACCATTGTGCAGCAGGGAGGTCTCCCATTGTGTGAAAGCACTGCCTGTGCACACTCTATTAGGCTTCCCCTGTGTGGGAGTAATAATGGAGTGGTGCAGGAATGAGTCCTATATGCAGGAAATTAGTTTCTGTTCTGGGTTTTGATTAGATGTCTGAAATCAGGTCTGGGGTTACTGAAGCTGAAGAGATATTAATGTATTTTTTTGCAACCATCTCTTTATTAGTTTTTATGCATAGAAATGACACTTAAAGGTGGGGTAGGTAAGTTTGAGAAACCGGCTCGAGATACACTTTTTGTTATATTCCATGGAATGCTCTTGACATCCCTACCTGCCTGTCAGTCTTCCATCGGGGCACAAACTTATCTCGTGCCCTCATTGGTCATGTGCGCGTTTGTGTGTGTTGGAGGAGGGGCTCTGTAAGGAAGTGGCAGATTTTTTCCGGTTGTGTATTTTCAAATTCTAGCGCACTCAAGCTGGTTGCTCCAAAAGTACCTACCTTTAATAAACAAGACAGACCTTACATACTATCAGCAAAACACACAAAACAGAAAAGAAATTAGAAACGCAGTCCAAATAATATTCAAGTGTCTTCATTCACCCAATCATGTTGTAGACCATTTTGCTCCAGGAAGTCGTAAAAGGTTTTACTGATTTCCCAAAACCTATCCAGTTTGTTTCTAATGAAAAAAACGTATCTTTTCAAGAGCAAGGTAGCAAGTCTTCCCTTTCAGCCCTTGAGAGTCCGAGATATTAATGTTTTGTTTTTAGAAATAAAGTACGTCATTAAAAACCCTACTGGTAAATGTCTGGATCTTCTCTGTGTCATGAAAATGACAGGTAGCTAAATTAAACTTCTTAACGTCATTAACCACCTTTAGCTTAGCGGTGATAATGCGAAGTCAGCCAACCGGTTTGTTTATAGCCTAGCATTAGCTTTTTACTCTTGGCAAATGCATTGACGCTTCAAAAATAATTTACGTGGTGTTATATGTGGAGATTATCTTGCTGAACAAAAGGTGTTTATAGTTAGTTTGTAGCCTAACATCAGCGATTTACATCTGGGAGTCCACACAGGTGCCAAATTCAGAAATCTAATCCCATTTCCTTTAGACGAGGTATCCATTGTGATGCTAACTTCTGGTTTGGCATTAAAAAGCAAGTCATCCCCTATATATGACATGACTGAAGTCTGTCTTGTCTTCAATGCTATGCTATGCTTTGTTAGTTTAAGAAAACCCTACTCTGCTTTTTGCTTTTGGGCTCCCAGGGTTACTGACTCGTCACTAAAAGCTGGCTCACCCTCCTCTCCTGAGTCATAGAGCAGGGCTAAATTTAGCAGGCCTCAAAAAGTAATGATGTGGCAAGTTGTTATTGAGTTTGCGCCGCACAAATGTCTCTCTCTCCCTCTTTACTCAGTAAAAGGCTTGTCCGTGACTCGCCCACAGTGAAGCGAGTGCCCTATGAATTATTGAACCGATGGTGAAGCCCTCATAAATTATCTAAGCGTGAGTCCCCGGCAGAGCGAGGCAGCTCAGAGGATTCATCACATCTCGAACCCTCGGTGTCAGGACCACCAAGACCTCAGCGTGGGTCTGACAACAGAACACGGATACACACACACACACACACACACACACACGCACACACACACGCACACGCACACACACTCCCATACATTATGTACTCATGCCGTAAAGGCTTCCCCTTATTGGCTTTTACAGGAATGTGTCTGACTGAGTCTGAGCCCAAGAAATGACAAAGCTCTTTACTTTTCACATGAATAATGCGCCATGTTTATGCTATCAGGTCTTTAAGCTCCACAATATTGCAATATTTTATTATTCAAGTGTATATCAGTATGTAGTGTCTCTACTTTAAAGAGTCCTCTCCTGCTGATGTTCAGGTGTATATCAGTATGTAGTGTCTCTACTTTAAAGAGTCCTCTCCTGCTGATGTTCAGGTGTATATCAGTATGTAGTGTCTCTACTTTAAAGAGTCCTCTCCTGCTGATGTTCAGGTGTATATCAGTATGTAGTGTCTCTACTTTAAAGAGTCCTCTCCTGCTGATGTTCAGGTGTATATCAGTATGTAGTGTCTCTACTTTAAAGAGTCCTCTCCTGCTGATGTTCAGGTGTATATCAGTATGTAGTGTCTCTAATTTAAAGAGTCCTCTCCTGCTGATGTTCAGGTGTATATCAGTATGTAGTGTCTCTACTTTAAAGAGTCCTCTCCTGCTGATGTTCAGGTGTATATCAGTATGTAGTGTCTCTACTTTAAAGAGTCCTCGCCTGCTGATGTTTCAGGTGTATATCAGTATGTAGTGTCTCTACTGTAAAGAGTCCTCTCCTGCTGATGTTCAGGTGTATATCAGTATGTAGTGTCTCTACTTTAAAGAGTCCTCTCCTGCTGATGTTCAGGTGTATATCAGTATGTAGTGTCTCTACTTTAAAGAGTCCTCTCCTGCTGATGTTCAGGTGTATATCAGTATGTAGTGTCTCTACTTTAAAGAGTCCTCTCCTGCTGATGTTCAGGTGTATATCAGTATGTAGTGTCTCTACTTTAAAGAGTCCTCTCCTGCTGATGTTCAGGTGTATATCAGTATGTAGTGTCTCTACTTTAAAGAGTCCTCTCCTGCTGATGTTCAGGTGTATATCAGTATGTAGTGTCTCTACTTTAAAGAGTCCTCTCCTGCTGATGTTCAGGTGTATATCAGTATGTAGTGTCTCTACTTTAAAGAGTCCTCTCCTGCTGATGTTCAGGTGTATATCAGTATGTAGTGTCTCTACTTTAAAGAGTCCTCTCCTGCTGATGTTCAGGTGTATATCAGTATGTAGTGTCTCTACATGTCTTCATGCTTTAATGTTCAAAAAGCTCTTTATTTCTCTCATACTGCCTGTGCTGCAGCACCTCTTTTCACCCTCTGTCTGAAACCAGAGCCCAGTCTGCTCTGATTGGTTAGCTGGCCGGCTCTGTTGTGATTGGTCAACCGCTTAGAGATGTCCCGCCCCTTAGCCTATCATGAACAATGTGTTGGAGTGCTAGCCAATAGAAGCACGAGTGATACATAGTGATGTCACTATTTTCTGGAAGTAAACAAAGGAGTCAAATGGAGGCATTTCAGGCAGGGGGGGGGGATGTGTGAGGGAACACAGGGATTTTAACCTTTGCGGACCATTTACATGCACTAAAACCTATATAAAGTTGCAAGAAAAAGTATGTGAACCCTTTGGAATGACCTGGATTTCTGCATAAGTTGGTCATAAAATGTGTTCTGATCTTCATCTAAGTCACAACAATAGACAAACACAGTCTGCTTAAACTAATACCACACAAACAATTCTATGTTTTCATGATTTTATTGAACACACCATGTAAACATTCACAGTGCAGGGTGGAAAAAGTGAACCCCGAGGCTAAAGACTTCTTCAAGAGCTAATTGGAGTCAGGAGTCAGCCAACCTGGAGTCCAATCAATGAGACGAGATTGGAGGTGTTGGTTAAAGCTGCCCTGCCCTATAAAAAATACACACCAGTTTTGAATTTGCTATTCTTAAGAAGCATTGCCAGATGTGCACCATGCCTCGCACAAAAGAGCTCTCAGAAGACCTACGATTAAGAACTGTTGACTTGCATAAAGCTGGAAAGGGTTACAAAAGTATCTCTGAAAGCCTTGATGTCCATCAGTCCACGGTAAGACACATCGTCTATAAATGGAGAAAGTTCAGCACTGTTGCTACTCTCCCTAGGCCGTTCTGTAGAGATGACTGCAAGAGCACAGCGCAGAATGCTCAATGAGGTGAAGAAGAATCCTAGAGTGTCAGCTAGAGACTTAAAGACATGAAGGGAAACCCAGAGAAAAAGTAGGGCCTCTGTAAATTGCATCGTTACTATAAAATAAAAATAGATTCAAAGTCTGTATGCCCTAAATCGACTCACATCTCTCTTCCTTTCTGCCCGAGTATCTTTGACTTACTTGCTGAGGTTGATTCATTTGATGGTCACATAATTAATTGATATCAAAATAGTTGCTTTGCTCTGCCTCTCGTGTTGTTGGTTCTCCTTTCAGAACCTGCCTGTTTATAGCCTGAGCCGCACCTGCAGTCATTTGTTGCAGAATTTAATTATGAATTTAAAAGTGGATTTCGACATGTTAGTGCCTACATAGTGTGTATTCACCATAAACACACAGAGGTCTCATTAATGCCCTCCTGTTGTCGGCATATTGATCGTCTGATGTGTGATGGAGCTGCTTGAAACAGCCTTGAAACATTTGAATGTGTTCCTGTTGATGGCAGGTATCCTTGAAATGCCGAACAGCAGGTGCTTAGAGAACACACTCCCTGCTGCCAGTGGGATGCATTGACTGCTGATAATGGCTTCTTCATCACCTGATATCTCTTTATGTTCTCTATTTGCTGTGGATAGTGGAGACGGAAGAAAATATACAAGTGGTGTTTTCTAGATTTGGCTTGTATGGGGGTAGGAAAACAAAACAAGTGTATAATATTTCTGAAAGGGACCCATATTTTCTTTTAACTTGTCACTTTTAGGCATTTGTAGGATCATAGACTGTATAAGAAGTGGACAGAGTCACTGTGATGTCACCTGTTGCCATGTGGACTAGGGGTTTTGAAGCATCAAGTTTGCAACCAGACGTGACATTACATTACATCATATGTGCTACTGCATTTTCTTTAAATAAGCTTCAACAAGAAGTAACACAATGGGGTGGATTTAAGTACAACCACACACTAAATCATCTTTTTTAGGCAACATTAAATCAAACCTTTCATGAACTGAAACCACAAAAAGAACTGAAAAAAGGTTAAAGTTGCTAACACAACGTTATTGTCTATTATTCTGTAAATGGGATCATAATTCACAAAATAAGCATCATTCTGTATTAAAGAAGTCTTTCAATTATAGACTAGAAATTGTGACCACAAACTAATCGGGGAAATGTTTACTGAGGTAATACATCAGGGGAGAAGTAGGTAATGTTCTTATAGACTTCTCCAATTATTTTTGCAACCAGTGAATTCGCCCCCTGCTGGCCGTTTGAAAGAATGCAGATTTAAATCATTTCTGCATCGGTTTCGCTTTTCATACCTGGAGGTTGCTGCTTGGTTTGTGTTTGACAGACACACACATCAGCTGCTGGCTGATTCCCACATGGTGCATTTCGTGACTGTAATTCCCACAGGAAGTGGGAAGTGTGGCCAACCAACACCGACACACCGTCACTACAACACACAGCAGCTGGCGACAAATATCCTGAAGCATCGTTCTGCGAAGCAATGTTCATTCCTTTAGTTCGATGCAGAGCCTGTTCAATTTATTCATTTTTACGACACATGGTCCTCCCACTGAGCAGAGGATCTGATTAAACCTGGAGCATCCTGCTGTGTAAATAAATGTGCATGTTAATGAGGAAAATGGGATTATATTGAGGCACATTTGAGACCTAATTAAATCCAAGCAAGTGGTATGTGAAGAGCTCCAATCATTTCATAATTCATGATGGGAGAAGAAAACATTGATTGCTGTCAATCATATTCTCCCTCTTAATAAATGCTCCTGTGAGTCCTGATGCATTATGCTGCCCTTCACGGTCAATACCACTCATCATCCTTGATGTAGATGAAGGTCAGTGCTGCAATATGGACAAGGTTATCATAACAGCACTTAAATAGCATTGTCTTGATATTGATATATGATGATAGGTGATGACAAGTCCTCTAAATTAAACAACACAACACATTGTCCTCTCCTTCCATCATAACACATGTTCGTTACGATCTGATTTGATGCCTCAATCTACAGGACTAGATTGCTTCCTTCCCAATGCTTACGACTACAACATGGGGGGGGGTTGTGTTTTGGTGTTGAAATAATTACTTTGTTAAAGGTGGGGTAGGTAATTTGAGTTTAGCCGGGCCGGCTCAGATGATTGGTCGTGCTTTTCACAGCGCCACGGCTTCCACAGATGACGTTTTTTATGGATTTGTTGTCAAAGCACTTCAGATATTCATTGCTATCGGGATGTGAAGAGCATTCCATGGAATATAACAACAACTGTATCTCGAGCCGGTTTCTCAAACTGACCTACCCCACCTTTAAGTACAATAGTATTGGAAAGTCATCCGTATCGATAGATTTTAATTGAAACATTTAAACATCTGCCTGATAAGAACATTTCCACCATGACACTATGACGACTGGGTCTGCAACTGTGTCACACAGAAACATCCACCTGTCTTACCTGAGACTGACCTATGAGGGATAAGATAACGGCTTATCAGTTTTCTAGCTTGGACTTTAAAGTGGGGCAAATGTTTCATTAAGGACCAAAGCTGCTTATATAGCATACTTTGGCAAATTCATCACCTTGACATTTTATTCAATCATATTGTTAATATATTATTGAGTTTTAAGCAACAGTATGTAAATCATGAATAGAGAGTTGACATTCATATCCACTAGAGGACAGACTTGATGTTCGAGGTGCATTGGCCTCTACAATGGGCTAAAGTGAGTACATTTTTTTTAAATGCCAATATTATGTCTCTAATTCAAGGCAAGTGTATTTATATAGCGCCTTTCGACACAAGGTAATTCAAAGGGCTTTACAAAAATGAAAGACATTAAGAAAATGGCATTGAAAAACAGTCATTCAAAAGCAAAGATAATACAATTGTGTGTGTGTGTGTGTGTGTGTGTGTGTGTGTGTGTGTGGATGTCACTTTATTCTGTCTGAAGTGGATGAAACGAAGGAGAGTGAAGGATTAATCAAGTGTCAAAAACACAACCAGTGATGACACCTCATCAGCAGCACCTGGTGTGTGTGTGTGTGTGTGTTTGTGTTTGTGTGTGTGTGTGTGTGTGTGTGTGTGTGTGTCAGCCTCACAACTCGAGCACGGCAGCCGCTTTCTGGTCTCCATGCCAACCTCAATGGCTGTTCATGTTGGAGCATGCTCAGTCTGGCTCCCCTCCCGGTAACAATAGCCAGTGAGAGGGAACACACACACACACATACTCTCTCTCACAGACACACACACACACACACTCTACTCCAGCTCACAGTGGGAGTGAGACGGAGAGGAGAGGCTGCTTACTACGCTGCGGAGCTCTTAACACACACACACACACCGAGCAACGAACACACACACTCCTTCCCTAACAAAGGTGAGTACACAAACCTGCAGATATTACTCTGAATGTTGTAGTTTTTATATCCTCCGCTGAGGAGTTTGTAGCATCATTTAAAATAAAACCAGCTCAGGAGTAGAGACAGTTGTTGCCTGTGGGAAACGAGAGATACAGAGGAAGCATGTGCTCAGCTTTGTGGGTGACTTTTTGTATTATGGCATGATTTATTCAGCTTGGACAGCTTCAACATGGATCTGCCTTTTTATAAATTGCAAAAGGACGTTGAATATTGATTCTGCTCAATCGGAGGTGTAGTAGTTGACAAAGCATGGGATCGCTCAATAATTCATGTAGCCTTGTATGGAGGAAAGTCAGGGGATGACAGCAGGTGTAATGTGAGGCTTTGCATGGACACAGATAGCTCTTATTCCCTCTTGACAGCTCAGTTTTACAACCTTGTGTTTGCTTATTCAGAACTGCGTATCATGCATTAGGCAGTTTGAAACCTGTCATATCTACACTCATTTGCATGGAAATAAATAAGACATGTTGAGGCGACCAATCACCAATCAACCACACTGTAAAAGGGTTAAAGTTCTAAGACAGAAGCCACACAACACACTAACTGGACAATACTGTCACAATGTAGTGTCCGCCTTACAGCATACAGTATTCTATCGTCTATTTTTCTATAAATACGTCCATCATTTACAAAATTAACATCATGCTGTTTTAAAGAAGACTTGGAAATAGCGATCGAGGCCATAAACTCATCAAGAAAATGTTTACTGAGGTATTAAATCAGGTGAGAAGAAGAGCAATTTTCTCATAGACTTCCATACAATTGGACTTCCATTTGTCATGTAGTCGCCCCCTATAAAGCACTGGTGTCTTTGCTCTTATTTCTCGTTGTCTACTGTTTATCAAGCATTTTCTAAGCTTGTTATAGTCACGCTCTGTTGACCCTGTGATGTTATTTAAAAGGTGAAAGTCACTCCTTAAAGGTGGGGTATGCAATTTTGAAGAAACCAGCTCGAGTGCGCTAGAATTTGAAAATACGTAGCCGAAAAAAATCTGCCCCTTCCTTCAGACTTCCTCACAGAGCCCCTCCTCCAACACACACGAACGCGCACATGACCAATGAGGTCACGAGATAAGTCTGTGCCCAGATGGAAGGCTGACAGGCAGGTAGGCCATCCAGTTACTTTAGCCGGCTCAGATGATTGGTCGTGCTTTTTACAGCGCCACGGCTTCCACTGATGATATTTTATGTATTTATTGTCAAAGAATTTAATATATTCATTGCTATCGGGATGTTAAGAGCATTCCATGGAATATAACAACAAGTGTTTCTGAAATAAATTACATTACCTTTACCCCAACTTTAAAGGAAATGATAAATAGATATACCATGATGCTCAGCTACCTGTGTAAATGTCATGTGATCTGCAGGCAGGTGGAGGGAATGTGAGCGTCTCCTCATGGCTGGCTGACCCTTGAAATGCTGCGTCTGTCTGTATTTGATCCGTCTGCTGTGTATCAGGCGGTCAGCATGAAAGATATCTTCAATATTATCCTGTAGTCTTGCTCCATTTCTCTCTCAAGTGCAGACACACACACACACACACACACACACACACACACACACAGACACACTGAGACAGACTCGCCTCCCTCAAGATTAATTGTTGTGCCTGATCAATTCCTGTTTAGTCGATAGTCCAGCCCCTTGTTCACTGAGCAGCATGAATATGTAAACTGGAGGTGCAAGCATGGCTGGGTGATATATTTCTTATCAATATGAGGGTATTAATGACAATATTTCTCATTATTGATGGATATGACTATATGGAACATGTATGTACACAATCTAATGGTTGTTCCATGCAAATGAGATGCAGTATTGCTCTTCGTTAAGTCAGAAAAGAAGACTGTTTAGAACCAGAACAAACCTTTTTGAATGGAATTTTGCTTTAAAAAAACCTTAATCTAAACAACAGAATAGTCAATAACATCACATGCATAGTGGCAAGTGAAAATTGGCAGAATACATCCTTCTCCATTAAAAAGGCATAGGCTATACATGTAAAGATAATGAAAATGCTGCAATTACATTTAGAAGAATCCACAGTTAACCCACCAATAGTCCAGATCTAAAAGAAGGCATTGGAGAGCTACACACTGGGTGTTTCTCAATGTCGAGTAAAGCTGCTCCAGAGCCACTATTTCAAGCATACGACGTCATCGAGTGCCGCCGAAGGACTGTTCCAATGTCCAGCATACTTGGAACTACCGAGCCCGGCGTACTTCGTTTGGAGAAATTTCGAGGCTGCACATGTGTAGACTTAAAATCCCCACAATGCTTTGCGCACGGACCAATTTCCCCAAATCTGTGGCGGAAAATGTAAGGCCTCTCATATGACGCACTCTTGCTCGCCTGTTCCACTCGTCGTTTTCCGAATGCCAGGAAGTATTCTTGCCTCGCTTCTGAAGCAAGTGACTCGGAAGACATGTGCTACCAAGCAAGCGTCCTCGACATTGAGAAACACCCAATATGTTATATTTCTGCTTGACATACGACTTAAACCTGCATTCATAGATTTGTATTGACTGATTAGGGGACAGATACCAACCTTGCAAAACACACCACTAACATCCGCTAGAATCTCCCTATAGACTTTGGCTTGTGTTAATAACCAGTCACCTTTTTACACATCGAGCAACAAGGTCATTTCTTTCAAATCGTTTTTGAACTACCTGATAAATGTAAGTCTAATATTCACTTCCTGTTTAGCTAGCTCTAGTTTGGTCTCCAGGGACTTCTTCTGAATAGCTTTAGATGCTTACTGTCTATGGTGGGCTGTATGGTGCGCTTCGAATCAGGGGATAGCAAGTTCGAGTCCCACTGCAGTCAGCATGTCGTTGTGTCCCTGAGACACTTCACCCCAAATTGCTCCTGTGGGGATTGTCCACAGTACTGAGTATGTAAGTCACTTTGGATAAAAGCGTCTAACACATGACATGTAATGTAATGTGTGTTGCTGTACCAGAGTTGGTTTTAATCTCCGTACCGCTGCGGTTTATCACTAAAACATTTTTTGGAGCTTGTAAATGTTCCACTTTTTTATCATTTAGATGCTAACTGTCGGCCTGTTGTTTAGTGTTGTTCCAGACTTGGTTTTAATCTTTAATTGCCTGCTGTTCTTCACTAAACTCTATAGTTCCCACCGACTCCTGTTCAAAATGGTTTTAGCTTGTAAATGTTCCACTTTCTTAACAGCTATAGATGGTTGCTGCTTTGCATGAGTTGGTTTTAATCTATATATCTATGTGGTTTATCACTGCAATTTCCCATTAGTCATGTGATTCATTGTTTATATAAATATATTGATTACTTCTTCCCTAAATGCTTAAGTGTTTCTAGTTAGATGGTTGCCTGCTTCATTATCTGTCAATGCACTATGCTCTGAATCGACTAACTGTTTAATCTCTTATATAAACTATAAATACTTGGCTTCTCTCTTCTTCTTCTGCGTCATCACTCCACTACCCAGAGGAGGAAGACAATGGCAGCTGAAATTTAAACTGGAAAACAGGCGATTAAGACACAAGAGGCGAGGACACACGGGAAGACAGACAGAGGAGATAATAGAGAGCTGTGGAGTGATAGATGGCAGACAGGGACAGAGAGAGTGAGAGGCACTCTTTCACCCTGCGGGAAATTGGAAAATAAATTGAGTTGACACAGGCAGGTTTGCATAGATGCTGGGGAGTGGGAGGAAAGCGCTTTGGACTCGGGGCTTAGGAAGTTCACGCCAGGCTAATCATCCCCTGGACCCACCGGTTAGCGTGAGCAAAAGGCTTCCTGGGGCGAGTAATGAGGAATATCCATCTGCCATTGATGAAGAGATACAGTCCTCTTCAGCTGCCTTTGTGTCTAATTATCTTTCGGTGTGTTTCCGTGGATCCTTCTTGCTTTGCAGAAGCCTTTCAGCTGAGAATCCAGTGGGAGAATCTTCTGTACGGATGTTGGGCAGAATTTAAAGTGGCACCCAGTGTGGGGATGTCAAGTTTGATTTTCAGAGCGGAGAGTGTTTGAGCGGACAGATGTCTGAGCAATGTGAAGCATCCCCTCTTAATTTTCTCTGTGTTTTCTTTATCATCGATTCTCCTCGAAATATGTATTTTTAAATCTCCATACATCTAGCTTCTAAAGATACAGTTAGAAACCCTCGTGTTTGGTGCACCCCCTTTCGTTGGCACTTAATGAGGGTTATTCCTGAGATACTAAGTTGTAATGTTGGAAGAAATATTATTTTTTTCTGTGCAAGGATCCGACAATATTCTCATTTCTCATACAATGGGTCCTTATGATATCGTACAAAAGGTTATTCCCTGTTTTCCGCTTATTCTCCTATACAGATGTTTAGCAACAAGTGTCCATTTCCGTTCGTTACAAGCATTCAGTCTTTTGAAAAAGATCTTCACAAACAACCTTAAGGATTAGGACCAGAATAACTATGAAGGTGTAAAGTACAGAAGTTTGTGACAAATACATCAATTCAACATTAGTGGGTAAAAGTACACCTCCTCACGCAGACTTAATTTCTCTTCATACTTCCTGGTCTCACAGTAATTATCGTCGGGTGTATACGGTACACAAATAACAACGTAGTACTTCTGCTACTAGCTGTGATGTATTGGCAATAAAATGGAGAATCCATGCCTTGAAGAAGATGCACACACTTGCAGACCACAATATATTACACTCACAGGCATGCACAGAATATAAACACACACACACATACACACACACACACACACATACACACACACACACACTACAGAGTTCATACACCCTTTGAGTGTTGATGCTTGTAAGTCAGGTCTCTGTAACCCGTGGAGACAGATGATCAATGGCTCTCCATCCTCCTCATTTTCAATCACAACACCCACCTACCCCCCCCCCCCCCCCAATACCACGCCTGTCCCTACTTCTCCTTCTTCTTCTCTCCTCTCGTTTCCTCTTGTTTCCTATCCTCCCATCCTTTACTTTAATTTCCCTTCTTTCCCTTCCTCTCCTTCTATACTTTTCCTTTCCCTTTTTGTCCTTTCCTTTCCTTCTTTGTAATTTTCTGTCGTTCACTTCCCTTTTCCTTTATTCCTGTCCTGTCATGTTCTGCTCCTTTAACCCCTCTCCTTTCCTCTCTCCTCTCCTCTCCTCTCCTTTCCTCTCTCCTCTCCTTTCCTCTCCTTTCCTCTCCTTTCCTCTCCTTTCCTCTCCTCTCTCATCCTATTTTTTGTTATCTCTCGTTTCCTATTGTTCCCTGTTCTTTCCTTACATTTCCTTTCATTCCCATTTCTCTCCTTTCCTTTAACTTGTCTTTCCTTTCCTTTCCCCCCCTCATGACTCCTCTCCTCCCCCGCGTAGTGTAAGCCTTTAACATGCATGTCCTTGGCTTCTAGGGGAGAACGAAGAGGGGGTTCTCCTGCCTCCTTGTATCCCCCTCCCTCCTCCCTTCTCTTTCTCTCTATCTCTTGGTGTGACTCATCCTAAATGCCTTCAGCAGATCCAGATTCTTCGAGGCGTCGGTAGCCGGTCGATAAACAGGCCATGATGATTCTGTGATGGATCCTTCTTAAAGCCGACAATGAGCCGACATGAAAGACCTTTTTGGAAACATCGACCCCGCCCCCTCCGAAGGTCAAGGGGCAGCATTGATTTAAAGACAGGTGGCAGTAGAGAGAAACATGAGGCTGAAATTAATTTTAATTTATTTATAAGATTCAGAGACTCATTTCCAAGTAATACATTATTAAACGTTTGCCTGCGTGGAAGTTGTAAGCAGTGATAGTAGGTGCGTTTACTCCTTAAAGGGGACCTATCATCAAAATGCACTTGTGTACGTCTTTTATACATGAATATGTGGAAAATGCACGATCTGTTTGGTACAATATATTATTCAAATATAGCGTGATGGGTCCGCTTTAAGTACAGTTTTGAGGTAATTTTCTGAGGCTTATATTGTACGTTTACCTCCCAACACTTTTTGGAAAACATTAGTTTATTCTAAGATTCAGATTTAGATCAGTGATACAAAATGTGATTAACGAAAAGGAGATAAGGAAAGGAAATGATGTAAGGGAAAGGAAAGTAAAATTAAAGGAATGGTAAGGACAGAAGGGAAAGGAAAGGAAAGGAAATCACAGAGAAGGAAATGACGAGGAAAATAAAGGAAATGGTCTCCAAAGTATAAATCCTCATATTCCTTCCAGAGTTTCTCGGATAATATAGCGCTTCTATTGGCTAGCGCTCCAACACATTGTACGTGATAGTCTAAGGGGCGGGACATCTCTAAGCGGTTGACCAATCACAACAGAGCCGGCCAGCTAACCAGTCAGAGTAGACTGGGCTCTGGTTTCAGACAGAGGGTGAAAAGGCAGTGTGAGAACAATAGAGAGCTTTGTGAACATTAGAGCATGGAGACATGTCGCAGAAGAGACACTACATACATCCTTAGCACAATAGAGCCCCTCTCTGGGAACAGCAACACTTTAATGAAACATGTCCCTCTCTCTGCACTTGTTTAAGAGCTTAAAGGATTTACTGCGTGCGAATCAGGAGGAAAACAAAACACAGCAGAATCTACCTTGAGTGACACTCTGGTTTAAGGACAGCTTTGATGGGATATATGAATGTGTTTTTCTTCCCCTCTTTATCTCTCTGCCTCAATCTCTACTTCTCTTTTCACCGTCGCCCACCCTCTCTTATCTCCTGGTCTGCCTTTATTCTCCGAGATAGGAGTGACTCTCCTCATGGCCATCTGCTGCCCAGAGAATCCCCTCCCGCCTCATGACCCTCCTTTTGTTTATAAATGTCACCCCTGGGACGACAATGACACCTTGATCCATCTCTCTCTCTGCTCATCACTCTCTCCCATCACCTCAAACTCTCATCTTCCTTTGTTCAGTCAGATGTTATCCTTTTTTAACTCGAGCATCTCCTCGTCTGAATTCATCTCTGCGCACGTTACTTCCTCTCGTTTCACCTCATATCTTTTTATTTCTTTTCTCCTCTTCCTCTTTCTCCCAGGAGACAGATTGTAGGAATGAGGTCACGCAGTGTGCGTGCGTGCGTGTGTGTGTGCGTGCGTGTGTGTGTGTGTGCGTGTGTGTGCGTGCGTGTGTGTGCGTGCGTGTGTGTGTGTGTGACCATATGGATATGAATGTGAGCAGACTGTTGATGTTTTTGTGATGTAGGTGTTGTTGTTACATCCCCCGCAGAAATTACAAGAGACAAATTAAAACACCCTGGGGGCAGGTGTGTGTGTGTGTGTGTGTGTGTGTGTGTGTGTGTGTGTGTGTGTGTGTGTGTGTGTGTGTGTGTGTGTGTGTGTGTGTGTGTGTGTGTGTGTGTGTGTGTGTGTGTGTGTGTGTGTGTGTGTGTGTGTGTGTGTGTGTGTGTGTGTGTGTGTGTGTGTGTGTGTGTGTGTGTGTGTGTGTGTGTGTGTGTGTGGTGTGTGTGTGTGTGTGTGTGTGTGTGTGTGTGTGTGTGTGTGTGTGTGTGTGTGTGTGTGTGTGTGTGTGTGTGTGTGTGTGTGGGTGTGGGGTGTGGGTGTGGGTGTGTGTTTTATGTAGACTCAAACGTTGGCCTTGTGAGTTCATTAGAGCCTGATAAAGTGTCCGCGGTTGCAACTGTAGAGTCTGTGTTTCCCTGGAGCCCAAATAGTTCACGGTTTGTTGTGGGTTTTTTGTATGGAGTAAATAAATAATAAATTCTGGCCTGAATTTGACCCCTTTTGAAATGAGGGGAGTTAGAAAAGACCTAGGGTGTTTCTCAATGTCGAGGATGCTTGCTTGGTAGCACATGTCTTCCGAGTCACTTCCTTCAGAAGTGAGGCAAGAATACTTCCTAGCATTCGGAAAACGAAGAACAGGCGAGCAAGTGTGCAAGTGTGCTTCATATGAGAGGCCCCACCTTACTTTTTCCGCTACAGATTTTGTGAAATTGGTCCGTGCGCAAAGCATTGTGGGGATTTTAATGTGCAGCCTCGAAATGTCTCCAAACGAAGTACGCCGGGCTCGGTAGAATTCCAAGTATGCTGGACATTGGAACAGTCCTTCGGCGGCACTCGATGACGTAGTATGCTTGAAATAGTGGCTCTGGAGCAGCCTTCCTCCAGGATTTTGTTTAAAATCACTTTCAGTCTTCCGTCATTTTTGGATATATTTGCAAACTAAAGTGCCATATTTTGTCCTTTTTTTGGTTTACATTTTGACTAAGAATCATGAAAATATCACAAAACATTTGACGCTCGGTCAGGATGGAAGGTGTTTCAATAAATGATGCATGAGTCCAATGGAAACAGATGAAGGTAATCACTTATAAAGACACAACATGTTAGTTAGTAGTTACATTAACATCCACTTTTCTACCATCAGATTGTTTACTGACTTTTTCAATTAAGTATTCTTGTGGCACCCCTCTGTGCTTTCCAACTTGCAACAAATTGCACTTATCTTAATGAACAAGTCCTAACATTCACATTACAGTAATGGAAAAAAGAACATTAATTTTCCACTTCTCGAGCATTCTTTCTCAAGAATTCGTTAACATTTGCAATACATTTGGATAGAAACCTGAGCTTTTTGAACATTAAAGCATGGAGACATGTCACGGTAGAGACACAGAATACAAATATGAACCTAAAAGAGGACATGTCCTCGTTAAGGATGTGATTTAAGGAACAGGCTTTATAGTGCGGGACAAAAACCTTCTTGCTTCACAGAAAACTGCATGAACAACTGGAGCCGTTCAAGAGAATGATGAATGAAAGATGAAAGTGTGTCTCAGCTTTATTGAACGGGTTGTAGTCTGTCATGGATGTCAGAGTATTTTTGAAAGCTTTGAGAACCAATGAAATACAGAGGATGTTCTTTTGATTTGAAACGAAGCATCAGAGCGCTGCTTCGGGCGATCGGCCTCATCCTGAAAACACTGACTCGTTATTTATTAGCATCTTAAAGGCCATCAGGGTTCTTTCCTTCAGCGGTGCACACAGCTAAATATAGAGATCACTCATTATACCACACTCTGTCTCTCTGTGTTAGTCTCTGATTCTCTGCCCCTGCCACCAGGCTCTCATTGGTTCATCCATCATGCAGCAGGGAGCGCTTCATTTCCACTCCCCAGAGGAAAACATACACCACGCAGTTGGAGCTTCTTCAAGTTGTTCACCAGGCATCAGAACTTTATACTGTCACAGGAGATTGTAATCACTGCTGTGTGTGTGTGTGTGTGTGTGTGTGTGTGTGTGTGTGTGTGTGTGTGTGTGTGTGTGTGTGTGTGTGTGTGTGTGTGTGTGTGTGTGTGTGTGTGTGTGTGTGTGTGTGTGTGTGTGTGTGTGTGTGTGTGTGTGTGTGTGTGTGTGTGTGTGTGTGTGTGTGTGTGTGTGTGTGTGTGTGTGTGTGTGTGTGTGTGTGTGTGTGTGTGTGTGTGTGTGTGTGTGTGTGTGTGGTGTGTGTGTGTGTGTGTGTGTGTGTGTGGTGTGTGTGTGTGTGTGTGTGTGTGTGTGTGTGTGTGTGTGTGTGTGTGTGTGTGTGTGTGTGTGTGTGTGTGTGTGTGTGTGTGTGTGTGTGTGTGTGTGTGTGTGTGTGGCCTGCATCTACCTGTCGCTCTGTGTCTTTGTTTTGGATGCAGCGGCCAAATTGAGTGGGAACCCTAACCCTCAATCAGCTGATAGGAGAGAGGCTGACTGCGGTGTGACAGAAAGCCACTCTGTTGATTGGGTCTCACACACACACACACATACACACACTCGCAGAGTTATTGAGATTATGTTGGTTTTGAACAAGGGCTTGTTTCCCTCTCTGATCACTGGGTAATTACATGGTTTGCTGCTTCATCAATCAACATGCAGACTCCAATGTGTGTGTGTGATATTGACCACAGTGTGTGTGATATTGACGTGTGTGTGTGTGTGTGTGTGTGTGTGTGTGTGTGTTTTGTTTTCTCTCTCTTAACTTGACTAAGATTGAACTACACCTGGGTCTCGTTTGAAGTGTTGTGCAGTTACTCAAAACTTAGGGTTTTTGTTTTCTGGTAATAAAAAGAAGGGATGTTATTTTTTATCATCTCACATTTAAGTAGTTTGGAAATTCATTACTGATATTTTGTTTTATAAAATGTCCTCAAATATCATCAAGTGTTCTAGAGGCTAAATGATATAAAGATAGATACTCTAAGATATTAGGTGTAAGCTTTGTAAAGAAATACACATGCAAAAGGTGACATTTGTGAAGCTAGCACAAGATGTTTGTCATAAATGATTTTTTTGATGTTTGAATAATCGCTAAATCAATAAGTTATTATAGCTTGTGCTTGATTGTCTACGTTGATAATACACAAATGTTCTCACAAGGACGGCTATGGTTGACTGTTTGTTAAACTGTGGAAGATTTGCGTAATAAGATAAATGAATGATACGATAAACCTTAATATCTCTGCGTTTGAAATGACAGCAGATCGAGCGTAATAACCTGCATCTCAGAGGGACATCAGGCCTCCTTGTTTCACTTCAAAGCTATTTCCCCAGAGCGTTATCTTTATTACAAGCTTCATATCCTATGATAGCTGCGGCCATTATTTGCATGAATTGGCTCCTTTGAACCGTCCCTTTTGTCCTCTTTGAATATGCGCAGAGCGGCAGAGCGGCTCATGGAAAAAGCTCGTGCAAAAGAAGGAAGAGGGTTTGCTCTCCGGTCATCTGCTGTCTGTATAATTCATCTGCAAAAACATCTTCACCTCCAAACACATGCAATGTGAATGAGACCGGCAGTTTGTACTGTAGGTGCTCAATACTAAACTTTATATAAGGACATGTGTTCATAGTTTTTAACCTTTTTAAGGGCCTTTCACTTCATGGTGGAGTGCTGTAAGACTTGACACAGCTTCCATTATTTTAAACCAAGCATGTAGCTTCTGTTTCTGATTACAGCGGCTATGGAGAGACCACAGGGTCAAGTACTGATGGTCATACTTAAAGGTCCCATGTCATGGCCATTTCTACTGATCATGATTCCATTGTTGAGGTAGAATAGATTTACATTGTGCAATGTTCCAAACTCACATTGGTTTCTCATACAGCATCTCTGTATAGTCTGTGTATTCACTCTCTGTCCTAAACGACTTGTTGAAGCTTCTGCCCCGCCCCCCCCCTCCCTGTGAGCCCAGTGTGCTCTGATTGGTCGACGTTGCGAGGCTCGTTGCTGCGAGGAGCGGACAGGTTTCCAGGTCGGCAATATAACAAGTACAAGCGAAACCCATCCTGAGCACACACAAACACTCACAGCCGAAGTCAAAACAATAAGTGTGGCTTGATATTGAGTAAGAAAAAGGTTTATAGCGCTGTGAGAACGGGTCTGCGGAGAGCATTTCTCCGCCATCCCAACTCGTCTATTACCAGCGTTCAGGGAGCTCTATGCAAGTCAATGGGGCTCCCTGTTAGTTAGCCAAGGGATCCTGGTGTGTGAGGTGCTCTGCGGATTGGTCCATTTGAGCCAATCCGGTCAATTGTTGTTGATCTGGGTGTTCACACGTCACAGAACTTAGGAAGTAAACAATGGAAAATGAGAAATCTCCAACGAGGCGTTCTGGGGCAGCAGACAGGTCTTCTCTGTGTTAGAGTTTTACTCGCTACAGGGTGCACTCTGAGGGTTTTGACTCTGCAGACCGTGTACATGCAGAAACACCTTCATAACACAAGGGGACGGGTAATAACCAGAAAAGCATGACATGGGACCTTTAAGTTGAAACATGGCCTTATGGAGTTATGTACAATATATTGTTTGCATTTGTGCGTATACAATGTGCTATCAAATGCTTATGTTTGACTTTGTTCACTTGACACCATTCTTCTTCACCACTATCTTTTATTGGTACTGTAAATACTAATTGGTTATTTGCCAGCTATTATTATTCCAAACTATTAAGTAAACTAGTTGCAGTTATTCATCTGATAAGAAACTCCAGATCGTCTGATACCTGCTTCTTAAATGTGATTCCTTTCCTCCTCTGCGACTGTCACTAAATATCTTGTAGAGTTTTGGACAATGCAAGACATCATCTTTTGGAAGCACTGATCAACATTCCCCGCTGTCTCTAACATGTTACAGACCCAATAAGTCATCCATTCAACAGGGAAATAATTGACAGATTGTTGGACATTTCACATATTCATTAGCCACAGCTCTTTGTGTATCTAACCACCTCTTCAAGACATGAAGTTGAAGATGGACTTTTGGTTCCCAGTAACACACACCTAACAAAGCCATCCTTTTTTAATTAAAATCATTTTCGATTAGCTTGTACCAATAGTCACAGCTATCCTGTCGTCTATGATCAACACCCAGCCTCGCTAACCCACACAGAACCATCTGTGGCTTGTTTTCATGTCGCAGCCTCGTGCACATAGGGAGGAAGGAAGAGTTACATGTACTGATTTCAATATTTAAGTCCCAATGTAACCAAATGAATATGTTAATATACCCCACAGCCATATGTTGTTTACATGTTGTTGTAGTACTGTGTTTCCAGGGACCTTCAGGTAACTGAAATGTGATCCAGTCACTTCTGAAGAACCACTTTTAAAATATGCAAAAACACTGCACAGTGGTTTATGATACGATGCTATCTTCCAAGGAAAGTTATCTATCTGGGAAATAACAGCAAGTAAGGGATAATGTGCAGCGAGGCGGTCGTTATCCTGCTTATTTCAAGGGTAAATAAACCATGGACTTAACTCACAGTATTGATTTCAAAATGATCGTATTGCTTCCACTCCATATATAGAGTCCATTCCACTGCGTCAACAGCTGGAACTGCAGAGACCGCAACGTAGCTTAAGCTAACGGCAGCACTGATGGAGGTTTCTGCACATTTGATTTTCCACTAACCAGTCTTTAAACACTGAGTCCATAGCGTGTTCCTGTTAGTGTGTACTTCCTGACGTCCAGCACTCTGTCTTTTCAATCTTTAAACTTTCTTTCTTGTGCTCTTTTTTCTTTCGTAACTGGCGACAAATTAAACATCATGAAGAAAGTATTCCATAGTGTTACAAAGTGGTGTCACCGTGTTCCAGAAGTAAACAAAGGAGTCCAATGGAGGTGTTTCAGACAGGGGGGAGTGTGTGGGAGAGAAACTCGCTCTGGAGGGATCACAGGGATTTTAGCCTTTGCAGACCATTTACATGCACACAAACCTTCATAACACACTACAGGAAAGGGAACACTCCAAAAAGCATAGTAGGGCCTCTTTAAACCTGCTTCCTGCTCCGACCCAACACACAGCCATGCACAGTTACCGTTTTTCATTTACATTTTTGCTCCGCAGCTCAAAATATCTTCTGATTGCTTCAAAGACGTAATAAACCGCCTCTACTGTACAACTCTATCCAACCTCCCCTGAGACGTACACACACTCACACACACACTCACAGACACACATAGTCATTTTCCCTAATTACTGCACTCTTCCATACTTCCACCTTTGAAGTTTGCGGTGCTCGGTGTCTCGTGGCCCCCGCCCACTTTATCTCGCCCCCCCCTCGCCCCCTCCTCCTCTGAAGAGGCTGGCGGTGGAGGTGTAGCTGATGGAGCCCCGGGTGGTGCCTCATTAACCCACATTTCTCTGGCTGATGGGAAACACTAAGGGGTGTGTGGTGTGTGTGTGTGTGTGTGTGTGTGTGTGTGTGTGTGTGTGTGTGTGTGTGTGTGTGTGTGTGTGTGTGTGTGTGTGTGTGTGTGTGTGTGTGTGTGTGTGTGTGTGTGTGTGTGTGTGTGTGTGTGTGTGTGTGTGTGTGTGTGTGTGTGTGTGTGTGTGTGTGTGTGTGTGTGTGTGTGTGTGTGTGTGTGTGTGTGTGTGTGTGTGTGTGTGTGTGTGTGTGTGTGTGTGTGTGTGTGTGTGTGTGTGTGTGTGTGTGTGTGTGTGTGTGTGTGTGTGTGTGTGTGTGTGTGTGTGTTTGTGTGTCTAAGAGGGGCAAAATGGAAATGTTTCCTTTGAAGAAACTCTCTCCAGCAAGAAGCTGGTTTTCAGTCACTTTTCTCTAATGTGTCTCCTCCAGCGCCGCATGTTTTACAGTCGTAATGACCCGTAATGCTGCATTCACTTCAGGGTTGAAGTCGGGGAGTAAAAATGGGAAAGACTTAAATTCCAACCTTGTACAGTAGCTGCTAAAGTGGGGGAACAACAGAAATTGCTACAGTAGTTGTTTTGTATGCCCTGATTTAACAAAGTATCTCAGATCCACATGTTTATTTTGTTTTAAAACCTTTTTCTTGGGTATTTCCAATTCAGCATTGACCTCCTAAGAAATTACTCGTGATGTATCTGCCTTACTTCTATACATGTTTTATATTGTAGTACAAGGTACACATTTTTACATCTTATATTTATTATTATTTGTTAACTTATCATTAATTGAAATGTTTTACTTTAACTGCTTATGATATATATTGATATATTTATTCTTTTTTATTTAATTGTTTTATTGCACATTCTCACTTGAATTTCCTGTGTTTATATAAATAGTTTTATTCAATTTTTTAAATGTATTTATCTGTAATTTTATATCTCTTTTTTCTAATTCTTTGCCTTCAAAAACTTGGCGCCTACATTACCCACAATGCACGCTGACAACTTTAAAACGTATTAACTCTTAATATCCAACCGAAGTTGACTTAAGTGACATCATGTGAGGCAGTTTATCAGACTTCCACATGAGAGGCTTTATACAACTTTTTCATATTTGGTTTTATTCCACCTGTTGCGCTACAAGCTTCTGGAGATCAAAGATAAATGAGGTCGACCTCCAGTCAACACTTTAACTCCCCATATCTTCCTTTGCATCCCATCTAATCCGTTTAGTAAACTAATCGATCAGCTGGCAGTTAATGTTCAGCCTCCACTGATCCTCCTCTGCTCCATCATCGTGTGTGTGTGTGTGTGTGTGTGTGTGTGTGTGTGTGTGTGTGTGTGTGTGTGTGTGTGTGTGTGTGGTGTGTGTGTGTGTGTGTGTGTGTGTGTGTGTGTGTGTGTGTGTGTGTGTGTGTGTGTGTGTGTGTGTGTGTGTGTGTGTGTGTGTGTGTGTGTGGTGTGTGTGTGTGTGTGTGTGTGTGTGGTGTGTGGTGTGTGTGTGTGTGTGTGTGTGTGTGTGTGTGTGTGTGTGTGTGTGTGTGTGTGTGTGTCAGATGTTCAGTGAATCAGAGTCTATGAGTCACTGTTTCCAATTGCAAATTAAATGAAACCTAAATGTTGTTTGTCCAGTTAATCGTTTAACGCAAGATATCAAACATGATGACAAATATCCATATTATCATGTTTTAAGAGCTTATAGTTACGTCTTAAGAGTGTGTACTTTGTTGGTTTAGCAAAAATAATAAAAAGGCAAACAAGTTTTTGATATAAAGTCAAGAACAGCAAACCATTTCTTGGTGTTTTTGCTGAAAAACTAATTGTGTTTTGCCTGAAATACAGTATTTTGATCGTATTGGTGCCAGAAATTCCCATGTGAACAAGTTCTCTCTAAAAGCCCTGACTCTGTAAATAAAGACAAAAAATAAGTACTTGATTTGTCACAGTATCAAATAAAGTAAAGCAATTCAATTATTGGTATTTATTCCGGATAAGATCTGAAAAATTAAGTGATTTAATTTGAAATGACTGATTACTGTTCTGAAGTCTTTACACTGGCTTCCTGTGTGTCAAAGAATAGATTTCAAAATACTGCTGCTGGTTTATAAAGCTTTGAATGGTTTAGGCCCAAAATACATTTCTGACCTCCTGCTAAATTATGAACCATCCAGATCTCTCAGGTCTTCAGGGACTGGTCAGCTTTCTGTCCCCAGAGTCAGAACTAAACATGGAGAAGCAGCGTTCAGTTATTATGCTCCAAATATCTGGAACAAACTCCCAGAAACCTGCAGGTCCGCTGCAACTCTGACTACTTTTAAATCCAGCAAGAAGACTTTTCTTTTTGCCGCTGCTTTTAATTGAACTATTCATATCTTAGACTGCACTGTAACTTTTATCAATGTATTTCTTCTTTTAATGTTTATTTTATTAGCTTTTCTTTTTAATGACTGATTTTAAATGCCATTTTCCTAATGTCTTTCATTTGTTGTAAAGCACTTTGAATTGCCTTGTGTTGAAAAGTGCTCTATAAATAAACTTGCCTTGCCTTACTTATTCATTGTAATAATTGTATCCACTTATCACCAAAAATGTACCTGAAAACGACAGTAACTATTTGTCTTTAAGCTGAAATCCAGTGCTTTGATGGTTTCTGTGCAGGAGGTCTCGTTAGCAAACGGACAGCATTGTTTCTCTGCTGGAGGGGTCTGTAAGGATAATGGCCGTCAGGTCTTCTTATGTAAGACAATGCGGATAAGCGTCCCAATCAATGAACCGCCGCTGAGCCCAGATCACGCTGCGAGGATTGGAGATTTATGGGATAGACTTTCAGCGGGATCAAATGAATCTGCAGGATTAATAACTGAGAGGCAGACAGACAGACAGACAGGTAGCAGCAGACAGACAGGTAGCAGCAGACAGACAGGTAGCAGCAGACTGACAGACAGGTAGCAGCAGACAGACAGGTAGCAGCAGACAGACATGTAGCAGCAGACAGACAGGTAGCAGCAGACAGACAGGTAGCAGCAGACAGACAGGTAGCAGACAGACAGGTAGCAGCAGACAGACAGGTAGCAGCAGACAGACAGGTAGCAGCAGACAGACAGGTAGCAGCAGACAGACAGGTAGCAGACAGACAGGTAGCAGCAGACAGACGGGTAGCAGCAGACAGACAGGTAGAAGCAGACAGACAGGTAGCAGCAGACAGACAGGTAGCAGACAGACAGGTAGCAGCAGACAGACAGGTAGTAGCAGACAGACAGGTAGCAGCAGACAGACAGGTAGCAGCAGACAGACAGGTAGCAGCAGACAGACAGGTAGCAGACAGACAGGTAGTAGCAGACAGACAGGTAGCAGCAGACAGACAGGTAGTAGCAGACAGACAAGCAGCAGACAGACAGGTTGCAGACAGACAGGTAGCAGCAGACAGACAGGTAGCAGCAGACAGACAGGTGGCAGCAGACAGACAGGTAGCAGCAGACAGACAGGTAGCAGACAGACAGGTAGTAGCAGACAGACAGGTAGCAGCAGACAGACTGGTAGCAGCAGACAGACAGGTAGCAGCAGACGGACAGGTAGCAGCAGACAGACAGGTAGCAGCAGACGGACAGGTAGCAGCAGACAGACAGGTAGCAGCAGACGGACAGGTAGCAGCAGACAGACAGGTAGCAGCAGACAGACAGGTAGCAGCAGACAGACAGGTAGCAGCAGACAGACAGGTAGCAGCAGACAGACAGGTAGCAGCAGACAGACAGGTAGCAGCAGACAGACAGGTAGCAGCAGACAGACAGGTAGCAGCAGACAGACAGGTAGCAGCAGACAGACAGGTAGCAGACAGACAGGTAGCAGCAGACAGACAGGTAGCAGACAGACAGGTAGCAGCAGACAGACAGGTAGCAGCAGACAGACAGGTAGCAGCAGACAGACAGGTAGCAGACAGACAGGTAGCAGCAGACAGACAGGTAGCAGACAGACAGGTAGCAGCAGACAGACAGGTAGCAGCAGACAGACATGTAGCAGACAGACAGGTAGCAGCAGACAGACAGGTAGCAGACAGACAGGTAGCAGCAGACAGACAGGTAGCAGCAGACAGACAGACAGGTAGTAGCAGACAGACAGGTAGCAGCAGACTGACAGGTAGCAGCAGACAGACATGTAGCAGCAGACAGACAGGTAGCAGCAGACAGACAGGTAGCAGCAGACAGACAGGTAGCAGACAGACAGGTAGCAGCAGACAGACAGGTAGCAGACAGACAGGTAGCAGCAGACAGACAGGTAGCAGACAGACAGGTAGCAGCAGACAGACAGGTAGCAGCAGACAGACAGACAGGTAGCAGCAGACAGACAGGTAGCAGCAGACAGACATGTAGCAGCAGACAGACAGGTAGCAGACAGTCAGGTAGCAGCAGACAGACTGGTAGCAGCAGACAGTCAGGTAGCAGCAGACAGACTGGTAGCAGCAGACAGACAGGTAGCAGCAGACAGACAGGTAGCAGCAGACAGACGGGTAGCAGCAGACAGACAGGTAGCAGCAGACAGACAGACAGGTAGCAGCAGACAGACAGGTAGCAGCAGACAGACGGGTAGCAGCAGACAGACAGGTAGCAGCAGACAGACAGGTAGCAGCAGACAGACAGGTAGCAGACAGACAGGTAGTAGCAGACAGACAGGTAGCAGCAGACAGACAGGTAGCAGCAGACAGACAGGTAGCAGCAGACAGACAGGTAGCAGCAGACAGACTTGTGTGAAACTGCAGGACACAAACATTGAGAGGTGGTTTTGTATTCACCTGCATTACACTGTAAATGAGTTTGTTGTTACTCTGATGATATCGATTCTGGTGCTTCAGATATAACTTTTCCAAACGCTGACATGAACACAAATAGAGTTCATCAATGGGAGTAACGCAAAGTAAATAGGGTAACACTTTATAAATAATAACAGATATCATCATGACACCTCCCCAGTTACTTACTTCAAGACAATTACTTTTCGTATTAGGAACGTTTTAAAGACATTACTTTACTGTTACTCTAATGACTTACTGACTTACTTCCTTGCTTAGTTATCTACTTACTTACTTACTTGCTTAGTTATCTACTTACTGACTTACTTCCTTGCTTAGTTATCTACTTAATGACTTACTGACTTACTTCCTTGCTTAGTTATCTACTTACTGACTTGCTTCCTTGCTTAGTTATCTACTTACTGACTTACTTCCTTGCTTAGTTATCTACTTACTGACTTACTTCCTTGCTTAGTTATCTACTTACTGACTTACTTCCTTGCTTAGTTATCTACTTACTGACTTACTTCCTTGCTTAGTTATTTACTTACTGACTTGCTTCCTTGCTTAGTTATTTACTTACTTACTTACTTGCTTAGTTATTTACTTCCTTACTTACTTGCTTAGTTATTTACTTACTTACTTACTTGCTTAGTTATTTACTTACTGACTTACTTACTTGCTTAGTTATTTACTTACTTACTGACTTACTTACTGACTTACTTACTTATTTACTGACTCACTTACTTACCCACTTACTTTCTTACTTCATCATCACTGTTCACAAGCTTAGGCTGTTTGGAAGTCAAGGATTTTCTCATCTTAATGTTGCTGTTTCCACAGTCGGTGAAAAAGTGGATTAAACTGCAGAGGTTGTTGGCAAAGCTTCTGTGACTAGCAAACGTTTTATAACAATCTCCCCAAAGTTACATGTTTGATGATTATCCTTCAAACTAGGAGCGACATGAGCTGAATGTCATTGAAATGGAAGGATGTGACTTTTGAAAATACAGCCAGGGACCGTGCACACTTTGCATTTGATGCTGAGGATGACTTCCTGCGCTGTGTTATCACCTGGAGCCTCTTCACCTCCCCTCACTGCTCTCCATTTACTCTCTGCTCCTTCTGTTCACTCTGCAGGGCTCTGTTGTAACAAGCTGTTGTAATAGTGGCTCTGGGGGCTAATAAAAGAGACACCAGTCGGATGTATTTCACTGTTAGACTCCTTAGACCCTCTGTTGTAGAAAGGGAACTATCACAGCAGCCGTCGGTGTTTGAGACGGCATGCTGACACAGTGGGTGTTTCTCAATCGCGAGGATGCTGGCTTGGTAGTCGCGTACTTCCAAGTCACTTCCTTCAGAAACGAAGCAATAGGCGCATTCACACTGCGGTACTTTTCCCACAAAGGTTCATGCGAACTCTTTAGTTCGCATGAACTAAGTACAGATCGCGTTCACACCGGAAAAAGTCCCTGGGGGTGGATTAGGCAAATGAAGCCGCTGACGTCACTTCTTCTTCTTCTGCTTTGGGTTTACTGGCAGGCTACAAACAACTTCACGGCATATACTGCCACCCACAGTCCCCGGCCGGAAGTCCCCGGAGTTGGGGAAGGCTTCAGTAGAAGCTGCTGGGACTCCCAGCAGCTTCTACTGAAGCCTTCCGAGTAAATCGCCAGAACGCCGACACCTCCTCATCTCCACCGCTCCCATGTTTTATTTTGTGTTGCCATAAGTTAGTCTCTCTGCGTTTCTGCGCTGGGCTAATGCTAATAATGCTAATAATGCTAACGCGAGGATAATAAAATGGCGGCTTCACAAAACATTTTTGGGAGTTTTACGGGGCGTGGTTTGCAATCCGCCCAGCCAATCAGAAATATAGCACTTTTCTCACAAAAGAGCCGCTCGAAAGTCCCTGCTCTCTAGCAGGGACTTTCGAGCGGGTAAAAAGGTTCTCATGAACCATTTTTAGTACCGGCTCTTTTTGGTGTGAACGCGATAAAAGAGTTCTCATGAACTAAGTTCGCATGAACCTTTGTGGGAAAAGTACCGCAGTGTGAATGCGCCTAAGTATACTTCCAAGCCACGGCTTCGGAAAACGAAGAAGAATGGAACAGGCTAACAAGTGTGCCACTCTCTCTAATGGTTTCAACATAAACTGTACCGAAAATAAATACCTCACGATGTCTATCTAATTATGAACTTGCTTTACTTTCAAGGAACACATTTTTGGTGATAACAAAAGTAGGGATGCCAGCGATTATTCGATTATTCGTTACAGTCTCCATAATCGAATATTATTTTTAAAAATCTATTTTATTTATATATATATTTTTTATTATTTATGTTTAATTTTTTTTTTTTTCTGGCTTAGTTTCAACCAACATATCGACTAATGCTAATAATAGTAATAGTATTAATAATTGTAAATGGCCATTGGTCACACCACCAGTTTGTTCTACTGTAAACTTGGAGGAAGCCTGCGTGCAGAGCAGACTGCTGCTGCAGCACGCTAAACACCGACCCCGCCCCCCCCCCCTCTCCCTCACACGTGCGACTGAAGAGGAGCAAAGCGGCAGGTAAAAAGAGTTCAAGTCCAAAGGAAGTGAAATGCAAGCTCTGCGAAAAGACGTTGGTATATCACAGCTCAACCTCAACAATGCGTTCGCATTTGAGTGCGAAGCCAAAGTGGTTACAGAGAAAGACGCAGCCAGGGCTGCCGAATAATCGATTTTGATCATGGTCAGTTTCTGGCAACCCTAAACAAAAGTAACAAAGTAACATATTTACCAACACATGTTCTACGCCACTACATACTTACATTTCAATGTGTGCTGCGTCGGTTCAGCCATTCTCCGCAAGGGTTTTTGAAATTGGTCCGTGCGCAAAGCATTGTGGGGATTTTAAGGACGCAAAGTCTACCCATGTGCAGCCTCGAAATTTCCCCCAAACCAAGGACGCGGCCTCGGTGGAATTCCAGGTATGCTGGACATTGGAACAGTAGTTTGGCGGCATTCGATGGTATATCTGAGACCTATAATAGATTGATTAAAAACAGTATGATAGGGGACCTTTCATCATTTGCTTTCTCATCTCGATCTGCCTTACTTTTTGGAATACCTGATTTAAAATGCAGTTTATAAAGTGCAACAACAAACCCATCTCCTGTAGCAGACAGACATCCCACCTGGTTTGGCCAATATAAAAAACTACACCATGTCACACTCGTGCTTCTATTAACACTCAAACAGATTATGAAGATAGGCTAAGGGGCGGGACATCTCTCCAAGCAGTTGACCAATCACAAAAGAGCTCACCAATCGGAGCAGACTGGGCTCTGGTTTCAGACAGAGGGTGAAAAGAGGTGCTGCAGCACAGGCAGTATGAGAAAGAGCTTTTTGAACATTAAAGCATGGAGACATGTCACAGGAGAGGAACTAAATACAAATATGAACCTAAATATTAGCATAATATGACCTCTTTAAATGCATTTCTATGAGCGTTCCAGTCCTGGCGTCACTGTGAGCTCTGCAGGTCTCCAGCTGTTTCTTCCAGCTGTGCTAACGTTAGTCTGTCTTTGTGGCACAGAGCTTCAGATAGAGACACCTGTGGAGACACAGCACACAGTGCCGGGAGGGAAAACATTTCCATGCCATGTTGGTTTTCAGGGTGTTAAATATTGTTTACTCAAACTGCCGTGCTACCTGACAGAGTGTATATATAGTAGTGTTGAGCTCTTTGACAGACTGCACCCAAGTTGTTGTTGAAAATCTTTATTTTTCTTACGGTGAAATGTTTTTCACCACTGGATTGTTTTGCTTTTAGTCGGTTTTCCCTCACGGATACACGAGCGATTCTGGTGACAGAGAGCAAAATGTGTTTACTCCTTTTTAATACATCTGTTGTGATGGAACCACAGACACAATACATATTTATAAAGGTAAAGTGATGACATTTCAGGAGATACAATTGAGGCGTACACGCACGCACGCACACGCACGCACACACAGACACACACACACACACACACACGCACACACACATGCACATACACACACACGCACACACACACAGACACACACGCATGCACACACGCACACACACACACATGCACACACACGCACACACAGCTGGATCAGAAAGACAGAAGTGTGAGACTTCATGTCTGTAGGGAACAATGGAGGTGTCAAAAACCAAGAAGCACATTATTATCACCTCTTCTACTGCTGCGTAGGATCTGAAACACACACACACACACACACACACACACACACACACACACACACACACACACACACACTGTAATAAGACAGTGTTCACAGCCTGCTCAGAAACACTTGTGAGGATGTGTGAAACGTGGCGGAACGGCAGGGAATAGGCTCAGTGATTTAAACGCTCCCCGGAAAGAGAGGGGAAGAATAAAATAAATAAATGGGTCACTTCAGTCGGCGCCGACAACCAATTTCTGGTTCCCTCTCTGGAAAGCCTCTCAGTTTCAGTGGGATTGTCAGAGCGGGGTGATTCTGTAAGGCGGGGCTAAGAGAGGAGAAGTGGAGCTCAACAGAATTCAGAGAAAAGGAGGGTTACTTTACAAATATATTCCAATACAATTATTAGTTATCTTTAAAACACTGTCATCAGCCGCCTGATGTGTCCTCTGCTCAGAGATTTCATTGATAGGAAACCTGCCTTTCATGAAGCATATTCAGCCGATACACCAACACTGAAACACATGAGCACTACAGTTTAAAAAAGCATAAATAAAATCTGAGCTGACAGAAAATGCTCCGTTTTAGTTTAACACACACAGTTAAGCTCACACACACTATTTTATGAACGTATAGGTTCACCTGCTGAATTAAAAACAGAACAAATGAAGCAAAGAAAGTGAAAACCAGAAAGCAGTAGACGTATAGATTCACACGTAAAGTATTATCCTACAGAACAGAACAGCTGACAGAGAAGAGACAACATCTGATCCTTTACAACACACACTTTATGCTGTTTTTAGGTTTTTACTAACACTGTAATCCTGCTAGTGATCAGAAATCTACCAGTAATATGATATTTTTTAATGTAACTTTAAGGGAGTACAGTTGCCTTTTTTGTATCCCGATCATGTCATCAGAATCAGAATCCCTTTATTAGTCCCACAGAGGGGAAATGTACAGACAAGAGTAGAGTAACAGTTCTGAGGATGTAGCAGCCAGGTATATATTGCACAGTTATTAACGGCATATATATATATGTTGCACATAGTCGGTATTTAACAACAAGTACATCCGTTGCCCTGCCAGAGTCTTTGAATATCTTCATATCATCAGATCGAGTCAAAGTTGGATCCGTTTTTGCAGCAGGAGCATGCATGGGAAAAAGGGAGGGTCCCTGTCAGTCATGCAGCACTCCAGGGAGGGAGGGGTGCATGAAGGGGGGGGGGGGGTGTGACAGTGACAGTGACAGCCACTTGTCAAAGCTTTGGGTGATGCAGCCTCCACCTCCCCATCCCCCGAGAGGATCATGTGACCTGAGCTCTGAATGACAGTAGCTTTTTCTCATGGTGTGCTGGAAGATGTTGAAGTGATGGATGCAGGGTTTCGTGGCGCTGCTGTGTTGGAAGACATCCTTCCTGTTTCCCAGTCTCTGATTCACAGTTCAGTCTGTGTAGTTTCTTTGTGAACATGCTGGCCTACATCACATTCATATCTGCGGTTTCGTGTGGAAATGGGGTCGTTCATGCAACCGCTTTTATTATTTTCTTTGTCGTCCGTTTTTCTACTTTATGATACACAGCTTGACCTTGTTGTCAGTTGAACGATTGTCATTTACATTTTTGATGAGACAGCTATGTGTGAGTGTGTGGTGTATTGTATTTTAATTATGCCTTATTTAATAGGAAGACAAACACATCACTTGCACCACATTCATTTATATTAATTATTGTATTTGTGTTGTAAGTGTTGGCAGTGACAGCAACTTATTTATTGACATATTTAAATGGACACACTCATTTATTATTTATTTTGATTTTATAATATTTTATATAATTTTTCTATTGTGTATTTTTCCACTGAAAGATGTGTTTTATTTTATTAAATATCTTTTTTTATTATTTAAGCTTCATTTCATATCGGTATTCATTTGGCAAGGATACATTTGAAAAGTCTTTTATTGTTTATTTAGAAGATGCAATTGCTCTTAATATACTTTAAAATGTGTTCTACTCTGTTGTCTGCTGTGCGAGAGCCACCAGCATTAGTTTCCTGTACTTCTTGTAACGGTTGATAAAACATCATAATTACATTCATAATAAGGACACACTGTGGTTAGTGTTCTTGAAGTATAAAAGTAAACAATGACTTGCAGGCTGTTTGAAAGAAACCTGTGACTGGTTTAACACACAGGCTCTTGGCATGGTGCGTGTAATCTGGAACTCTCTCCTGACAGAGAAACAATGTAATTGAATCAACATCTAATTCAATCTGGGAAAAGAGGACACGGTTTGTTTTACAGTATCAGAATACATCTGCTATTCAAGCCTTGAGTCTCCGTGTGTCTCCGTGTCTCGCAGAGTGAAAGGCAGTTTGTTGTTGTGTTCAGAAAAAGCAGCGTATTGATTGATATGCTGTTTCTTCTTTTCTCCACTTGTAGCTCAAGGCCACATCTGTCTGGCTCTGAGGAAACTGCAGACCGGTCGCAGCGCTGAGAGGAGACGGAGGAGAGGATGATCTGGGACCTGATCCAATGACCTGCAGCAGGAGAGCAGCAGCGTACAGGCTACATTAAAATGGGGTAAGTTTAGAAGCTGCAGGAACTGCTGGAGGATCCACTTCCAAACCTGATCTCTGCAACAGGATGCTCTCTGAGAGATAACCTCTGCCCCGTCGGAGAGCAGAGACACTGACTCACAGATAACATCACACTCATGTGTACATGCACAAAAGGAATGACACAGTTACAGTAGAGCATCACGGCACGGTGATCTGCTACGACCTAAAGACATTCTACCAAAAACATGAGCACTCTTTGAAGGTTTCTTATCATAAAACCTGATTTCAAATCATCTCTGAGCAAATAGATCCCTAGTTCATGCAGATAAATACAACTCTGAATTGCTTTATAAGAAAGAAAGAAGCTACTTAAATGCCAATTTGGTTGTCTTCGGGGGGTCCGCGGGGTCTTAAAACCTAAGTTGATAAATCAATTTAGCGAAAAAGAAGGCTATTAAAAAATATTAAACGGCATTATCCAAGGTATTACATTGTGTAGCTTGTTTTCAATAAGTATATAAATGGTCCAAAGAGGTTGTATTCTACAGTCTGCCTGAATGTAGTCATAGTGTAGGTGTGTAGTTGATTCTGTGTAGTTTATTGATGGCATCCCGTTGGGTTTGACGTCATCTGAACAGGACATCGCACGCTCACTGCTTGATAGCGTGAAGGTCCGTTTACGCCGGTTGCTACGCAAAATCGTTATGGGGAAATGCAAGTCTGCGTCCAAATGGTTGGAAGATAAGGAGGAAGGACACTCAATACTGTGTATAGTCAATGTGAGGTAAAGTGTGTCGCCAAGGTAACCGGTTAGAACTGAAAGTGGCGATGAGGTCTTCAAATGTAGGAAAGGGTCTTAAAAAAGGTCTCAAGAGGTCTTACATCTGACTTCAGGACTCTGCATAGACCCTTGTCTTACTCACCACAGACTGGTGGACAAACCCTTACACTCATACACTGAGCCCTATTCAACGTGTTGTCACTTTAGCATTTGTGCTGCATACTCTTCCAACTTGTGATATTTAATTTATTCGTCTATTGAGTTGGAATTCATTTAACATTAGTTGCTTTTGACTTTAGTGTCTGCCGAATCTAAGAGGCCTTGGAGTAAGTTATTGTGATGTCTACATGAGATCCCCATTATTAGTTTGTCGTCTTTCAAAAAATAAAATGAAAGAAATCATGGTATCATATGTCATGAAATTCTTTTTTAACGTTTGTCTAAAATAACAAATAAAGTATAGCATTGTGGAAAAATATGAAAAAACTAATTATTTTTTACATAGAGTTGTTTCATTTAAAGACTTTCTAGAAGTGTAAAACAGTTATTGTGCTTATTCTTGACCAAATCCTACAATTGACTTTCTTTTTTAAAGTTGTAAAATGAAAACATGGAGAGCACTTTAGCTACCTGTCAATCACAAGGTCAGCCACTTCCTAAAGAGTAACCTAGTTTACTCTAAAAGATTTACAAAATGAACATCATGGTGTTGAAGTATGAAAGCACAGGAAAATGGTAACTGGTAACAAATCAAGTGAAAAGTATGGTCATTTTCTCACACTTCTAAACAAATGCACTGGGTGATGTAACCCTCTGCTGGAAATGTAAAAGAATGCATGTTTATGGCCCACATGCATCGGCTTCTTCAGACACAGAGGGTGCCGCTTGGTGGGAGGAGGATGGAGGTTAGTAAGAGTAGTTAATAATGGAGACGCTCTGACAGTGAATCCGATCACATAAATGATTCATTCCCTCATTTCCGATGCTGTCCTCTTCACACACACGGCCATCGTATCTGAAGGAACCAGCCACCGTGCATGCTGGGACACGGTGGCTGATTTAGTGTCCTGCTGGCAGGGATGAGTTATTCCTCAGTTAGCTTCAGTGACAGTGGGAGCAGAGAGAGCTGGACCTCCAGGGAGACTTTCACACTGGCAGTAATTCAACCAGAGAGAGAGGCCCAGGCATGCTGAGCGCACGCTGCCTGCTATTCACACACACGCTCCGCTAATTAAAGCCAAACACCACATATCCAATCCAACTTTATTTATATAGCACATTTAAAAACAACAGAGTTGACCAAAGTGCTACATCAATACATATATAAAATATACATTTAGACAAAACCGAAGAAACTAATGTACAAGTATGAGACAATAAAACCATACTTTAGCCACAGACTGAAACCCCTCATACTGTACAGCAGTGACCACCAACTGGCGGCCCGCGGGCCACATCCGGCCCGCCAGACATTCTCATCCGGCCCGCACGACGGGGTGACTGTGGCGTTGGCGGAGTGGTTACTGCGTTCGCCCCCCACCCATTTTTATTTTTACAACGTCTCGTGAGTAAGGTGCAGTACCGGAGTCCAACAGAGAGGCAGCAGCTGCGGGACTGTAGACTGCGTACTGCGAAACCTTCCCTTCCTTGAAGAAGAAGTGATTCTTCGTTGTGAAGAGTCTGCTTTGTGTACTCCGCACCACAGCAGCAGCCCTGCTGTGACAGAGTCCAACAGAGAGGCAGGAGCTGCGGGACAGTAGCCTAGAAGCAGGGTTGGGTTGTAACGGAATATATGTAATGGCGTTACGTAATCAGAACACAAAAATCAAGTGGGCTAACTGTATTCAGCTGGCGTTACATTTGAAAAACGAGTAATCTGATTACAGTTACTTTCGTAATCCTGAAGTGAATACATTTTGGAATACTTATTGGAATTATTGGTGGAAAAGTTTCCTCACAAAATGTAATATTCATTACCAGCAGAACTGTGTGCACACTGCACAGCCCTGCAGCTTGTCTGTGAGCAAGAGAGAGATGCAGCGTGTCTGTGAGGCCCCGCCCCCGCATGCAGATGAGAGAGAGAGATCTCTTTTAAAATATATTGAAAGTTAGAAACGGAGATGGTTAGATAAAATGTGCAAGATAACGTTGATGTAGCATTTCTTTATTGTCGAAATTATGACATTTATAACGGGATCAAAGTGAATGGCCTGCTGCTGCTGAATGCATGGGGCAGTGACTGGAACAAGTTTTAAAAGTTATTACATCGTTTCAGATAATAATAATAATAAATAATGATAATTAATAATGATAATTCATTCTATTTAGGGGCGCCTTTCAAAGCACCCAAGGACACCTTACGATTCATAACATATTCTAAGGAAAGGTTTACAGTAGGAGAATGCAGTCCGGGTGATGTTATGTGGGGTGCCAATGAGAGGGAGCTGTCCAGAATGACACCAAGATGTTGTGTTTGAGTTCTTGATAAGCCATTAAAACAGTAAAACAAGTGTCTCCTGTTTAACAAAACATACCCATCTGTTATGGAAAAAGAAAGTATTCCAAAAGTATTCTACAAGTAACCTGAACACGTTACCTTTTTAAGACACGTAACTGTAACTGTATTCTGATTACTTTCAGAGCATGTATTCAGTAATCAGTAACTGATTACATTTACAAAGTAACCCTCTCAACCCTGCCTAGAAGTGATCCTTCGTTAGCGTGAAGAGTCCCCCCCCCCCCCCCCCGCTGGCCCGCGATAGTGTCTATTGGATACATTTTGGCCCTTGGACAAATGTAGTTGGTGATCCCTGCTGTACAGGGTGAGAACACATTTTAAAACACAACTAAATAGAAAACCCCAATTTAGAAAACACGGTTTGCAAAAGCACGGGAGAACAAGAAGGTCTTTAAACGAGATTTAAAAACAGGCAAAGTGGGAGCAAGTCTGATCAAGGGGGGGGGGGGGGGCAGTTTCTCTTCTAACAAAACGATGCACACATATATGTTCTAGTTCATTCAGTTTAACATGCAGTTAGTCCAGGAAGCAGCAGGTGGTCCTCTTGATAGAAAAGCTAGATCAAATTAAAAATGCTTCATTCACGCCTCAAGAGAAGAGGCATGTGATTTACCTAATGCTAGCATGCTAACACACTAAACATATATGGTGAACATGACCTGCTTAGCATTAGCATGCTACTGCTGCTGTCATGGTGAGCATGTTAGCATACTGATGTTAGCCATCCATCCATCTTCTTCCGCTTATCCGTGGTCGGGCCGCGGGGGTAGCAGTTCCAGCTAAGTGATGTTAGCATTTAGCTTAAACCAACACTGTGTCTAGGTAAGTCTAACAGCCGCACAGAGCAGAAGTAAAAAGACTGATTTGCCAGGTATTTTCGATTAAAAGAAACCCAAAATGGACATCTCTGTTTGTTTCTTGTATCTATAAACACGTAGAATAAATTAAACACTTAAAAATATCACAATGTTAATACAAAGAAGATTGCAATAGTAGCCACACAAGTTGTATCATTCAGTAGCTAATGATGTATACCAATCAATAGATATAATTAAAGGATGAGTCTGTTGTAAGACCAACAAAGTGTAAGAGCAGTGTGGATGGTAAGGAGTCATTAAACTACAGTGTGTGTGTGTGTGTGTGTGTGTGTGTGTGTGTGTGTGTGTGTGTGTGTGTGTGTGTGTGTGTGTGTGTGTGTGTGTGTGTGTCAGGGATGTAAGGTGCACACACAGCTAGATCAAACCAGTCCAAGGAGAAAGCCAGCGCAGGAAGAAAAAAAAGGGTAGACTAGAGCTACCTCAGCACACAGGATCCAGGTGAGCTGAGTTCCTCCAATTATTGACCTGCAGCTGAGAGGCAGAGGTTAGAGACACAATAGCAGAGAGACTCAATGATGTCATCACACACATATACACACATACACACACATATACACAGATACAGCCAACAGGGGTTACACAAGGTAGTCTGATTTGTTTTTTAATAGTTTTTTGGACTCTTTGAATGCGGATATCAGAGGTTTCCCCTGGGCAAAACCAACACTTTCTGTGTGTGTGTGTGTGTGTGTGTGTGTGTGTGTGTGTGTGTGTGTGTGTGTGTGTGTGTGTGTGTGTGTGTGTGTGTGTGTGTGTGTGTGTGTGTGTGTGTGTGTGTGTGTGTGTGTGTGTGTGTGTGTGTGTGTCAGGGATGTAAGGTGCACACACAGCTAGATCAAACCAGTCCAAGGAGAAAGCCAGCGCAGGAAGAAAAAAAAGGGTAGACTAGAGCTACCTCAGCACACAGGATCCAGGTGAGCTGAGTTCCTCCAATTATTGACCTGCAGCTGAGAGGCAGAGGTTAGAGACACAATAGCAGAGAGACTCAATGATGTCAACACACACATATACACACATACACACACATATACACACATACAGCCAACAGGGGTTACACAAGGTAGTCTGATTTGTTTTTTAATAGTTTTTTGGACTCTTTGAATGCGGATATCAGAGGTTTCCCCTGGGCAAAACCAACACTTTCTGTGTGTGTGTGTGTGTGTGTGTGTGTGTGTGTGTGTGTGTGTGTGTGTGTGTGTGTGTGTGTGTGTGTGTGTGTGTGTGTGTGTGTGTGTGTGTGTACACACCATAGACTGTATAAATAAATGAATTAACCTTTAGCTCAGATAATGAGCAGTTTGGCACCTTGTATGTAACCACCACTGACTTCGCCCCAAGCTCCAGTGAACACGGCCACCACCAATAATGAGAGAGAATGACCACATAGTAAATAAAACACACAGCCCTTACATGTGGCTCCTGCAGCGCCTAATAAATCAATTTTCCTTTCAATTAATTGGTCGAAAAACCAGTATCTACGTATCTTCCCCACCCTGAACTCGTTGACGTTTGTGTCTGAGAACCATTCACTTATAAAACAGCAAACAAAAGAGATTTTAGAGATACCGCCTGTGCTAGTTTTTATGACGGCAAGCCTCCTGTCACTTACATCCGAGCATGTGAGGAATAGAGATTCATCCATTACTGCAAAGCTGCAGAGACGCGGCCTGTTCGTGCGTCGGCACCAGGGAGTGTTGGAGTCTGAAGATGATTTGGGTTTTATTATTCTCCCAATGCATCCGGGATGAGCCCTCTGAATCCCTGTTTCATAATAGCAGTCATAATCACAGCCGTGGCCCTGCGCTGCCGACTGTGATGCAGACGGAGTAAGAGATACGGATGACGGGCGTTTTGGTCGACATGCTATTTGTACTCATTACACAGAGAGTGAAGCGTCCTGCTCTCCGGCTCCTGGTTAATCTGCAGCGTCTGATTAGTCAGAGCCCAGCAGGCATTTTCATTTCTGTCTCCTCAGCTCTCCCTTAGCGTCTCATTTCCTCCCCTCCTTCACATCTTTTCACCAACTCACTTTCTCCTTTTGCTCCTGTCTGTCTCTCTGTATCTGTCTCTCCATCTCGAGTTTTAATAGCCTGACAAGCAGGGCACTAATCCCTTTTATTACTGTACTTGCTGCGCAGAAAGAAAGCCTGAGGGGGGGGGCAGACAGGGAGCCATTTATATCAAATGAATGTGATTATTCTGCTGAAGCAACCACGCTTCAGAGGCAGTGTCTCCGTGTCCAGAGCTGTGCTTATCCAATGGAGGATGACCTCTGACAAATCTCTGTCACATGAATAATGTCTGTGCATAACATCTGAACTGTAGATTATAAAATAAGTTTAAGAGTTGAGCTGCGTTATCAGGCCAAGTTTTCAAAGGCTCGGTTTTGTCTTGGGTTTTTTTTCCTTACCTGTAGAGAGTTATATCGGTTTTTGTGTATGTCAATGGTCTGCAAAGGCTAAAATCCCGGTGTTTCCTCCGGAGGGATTTTCAAATCAAGTTGCATTTTGCTAAAAATTCAATTTCATTAGTTTCTACTAAAAAGTCATTGTGAATACATTCCCTGCAAGGTAACATTTAAAACAATAGCAAGTCTGGTAGAGTAGTTCTGTCCATAAACTGAACTTTATTACACAATAAAAGTCAACTGAAGTGATGCGGCCAGGGAACAGAAAGTGTGGGGCTCTCTGCTGGAACTGCTACCCCCGCGACCCGACCACAGATAAGCGGGAGAAGATGGATGAATGAAGTGTGAATTGATTTGAGGTTACTTGGCTAAAAGCTGCTGTATAAGTCTATCAGTCTTTGAATGTAATATCCAAGGTTTTAGATACTAACAGTTCCTGAATGCAACACATGTCTCACAGTGATATCCTCTCTTCCTCTCCTCAGGCTCCAGGTCTTGCTTCCTGCTGTCAGAGAGTCTGAGGGCCGCTCGCTCAGCCCACAGCCATGCCTGACGTGAAGCCCCCCCCCACCATGTGACTACTCCTCCTCAGCCTCCCCCTTCGACCTCCTCATAGACATGGAGCCCTGCATAGCCAACCTCCCCCTCTCCCCCGACCCCTTGTCCTCCTCCTTCCCCCGACACAGACCCAGCTTCCTTCACTACCCGGGCCTCCCGCCCTACCCTCTCATGGCCCGGTGCAACAGCAGCACCCTGCTCACAAACCTGGGACTGAGGTACTGCAGACAGGGCCCCATGGGTGGGGGGGGTCCAGGTCAGGGGGGGGGTCCGGGCTCCTGCAGCTACACCGCAGGCAACAGGCCTTACAGGAGCATGGAGAACCTGAACTGGAACAATGTGGCCGATTCTGGGCTGTGTGCATTCAGCGCCGCGCCCTACAGGAGCATGGACAGTGAGTTTATTCTACGCTACACCTCCTCCAGCCACTGGTATGATGGGCCCCCGGATGGTTCTGCACTGGGGGCCCATGGGCTGGGACCAAACCAAGAGGGCCTGGCGTTTTACCCTCGACACGGGCTGCCTAGGAAGGACTTACCGCTTTTTCCTCAGCTGCTGTTTCCAGGTGGCGTCGACGAATGGGATGCGAGGAAAGGCCTGAGGGAGAAGCTCCGCCTCCAGAGTGCGAGATCATCGATGGAGCCTATGAAGCCTCTCCCGATGCGACCTCAGGAGACTCATGTGAACTCAACACTCTCTGGGTGCAGGCCTCCGTGCACGATGCGCATCACGAGCCCCAAGGATATCAAGCAGGAAGTCTTGAGGCGCCTACAGCTCCGCAGGCAGAACAGCAGCCCGAACCTGGCTCCCCACAGCGCCCCCTGCAGCCCAAAAGCTGTTAAGACGTCCTACACAACAGACAACATTACAGGTGGTGGATCAGACTCAGAGCGACGGAGACCTCCTGCGGGACGGCTGCACATCCCCACGTTCGAGGAGTTTAAGAGGATGAGGCAGAAAGAGACTACAGCGGGTTCTGTGGTTTCTGGAAACTCTGGATTAAAACAAGAAGCAGGAGGTTCAGAGACGAAGAGTAGTGTCTCTGAGTTGAGCTTCAGTGGAGGAAGTAGAGAGCAGGAGGTGGGGGGAGTAATGAAACCTCCCTGTAGCACTGCAGCTCCCATCTCTACCTCCAGAACTTACTCTCCCATCCGCACAGGCCCGTCTCCACGCTCCCCCTTGCAGCCGCTGGCCAGCTCCACCCAGGAGAGAGGCTCCTCTGCTGGGGGAGAGGATGGGAGCGGCAGGCGGAGGAGGAGCAGTTTGGAGCCAGCCGGGTCGGTACCTTTCCCGCCCTACAGGGAACATTTTGACCGGCCCTCCAGCTGCTGCCCGGCTCTTCTGGACGGGACGGACCTGTCCAGCTACGGAGCGAAGATCTACAAGATGAAGGACGGACTGATCGGATCTGCACTGGACCTCATCAAGAAGAGGTTAGTCTGAGAGCTTTCACGGTCAGAAGTATTCCCATTCTTTACTTTCCAGACTATTGTACTTATAGTTAGGATTTTATATGTTTTTATACCACACTCTACTTTCATGTATAACCTAAACCTTCCAACCTACAAATGAATAGGATGTTGTATTTTCTTTATCTAAAAAGAAGGATAGTTTCCTTGATTGATCAAATAATCTTTCGGTCTAGTTTCTCAAGGTGATCTTGTTAAATGTCTGTTTTTAAAACCAAACCAAAAAACATATTTAAACAAAGCAAATCTCCCTATTCGGTGACAACAGAACATTTACCAATATGCATTAGAGCTGCAAAGATTGAATATGTTATGATGTGTTCACTCGTACATTCAATATCTTTAAGTTGTGGACAAAACAAGTCATTTGAGGACCTTATTTGGGGCATACAGGGCTTCTGTATGTGAAATATCTATCACTCTCCAACTGCTTATTGGGTCGCTGAGGAAGCCGTTTCAGCAGATATGTTTTGCTCTTGAATCCTCTTTGATGGTGACATTATATCTTAACAACATCCACATGTGTGCTTAGCCTTGCCAGACAGTTGCTCCGGTGTGTTCGAGTCCATCTGTTGGATGTGTTGTTGTGTTATCGATTTAACTCAGTTATTGTGCTAACAGCTGTCCGAGCTAACAGGGAGACAGGACTGAGGGCGGGAGGCTGGCATGAATCATGACAGACTGGAGGACTGGCACCGTCCCTACAGACTCCATGTTATCCTCTCTCACACACACACACACACACACACACACACACACACACACACACACACACACACACACTCACACACTGTCAGCTGTTGGCTAAATAAATGCAGCCACTGTAGTTCATTCAGACCAAGGACAAACAAGAGGACGGTGTGTTTCACAGCGTCGTGGTGCCATTCGGGTCCAGGCCTCCATGCAAAATAAATATTAGACCCTTAACACAGTGGAGCTGCTTGATAAGGCCTTTTGAATAAAACACCCCCATGTGATGGATGGCAGGTAGAGACGGTATCTCGCTCTGACTGTCCCTCCTTTGTCTGCAGAAAGATGATGGATGTCTGAATCTCCACTGCAGAAAATAACTGCTGTGTGTGACTTCAGTGTGTGACTTCAGTGTGTGACTTCAGTGTGTGACTTCAGTGTGTGACTGTGCAGAGCTGCAGCTCAGATAGTGAAACATGTCCAATGTAATGTCTTCAAATGGCTGTTTCTAACGACACTATAACAACAGTACGAGTCTACAGGCAGCCATGATAGAGGATCTGTGAGGCTGTATGGGCACAGTGGGGATTTGAGCTAACACCAGCATGCTAACACTTATATAATGACATGTTTACATATTTAAATACCAAGATACATCACAATGCAATAGTCTGATGAGTAGGACAGCAATACAATATTTGAAGATATCGAAATACAGCCATAATATGATTCATTTAGACTTTAGGCTGTTGATATGAGACACTATGATAAAAACTTAATTAGGTGTCTATCAACTCACAAAAAGGAACTATATCATTAGAAATGTTATAACTCGGATCTTCCGCCTATTAAATGAAAAAATATCTACTATTTTTTACATAAAGAATAAAAAAAGCCTGCTTTTCACAATAAAGAGTCACATTTCTTATGTTTTAAATGCAAAGGTTGTTTAATCCAGGATTTCAAAATAAGAGCATATCAATCCAAGTCTTAACTTTACGAGTATAAATACTAATCAAGCTCTATGGATAGTTACCCAACTACTAAACCCAGTAGTAGTAATACACCAGAATACATTGAATTCCATCCCTAAAAAACTCATATGTTCAGTTTGGGATGATTAGAAACTGAGAAAAGTAGCAAATTCTCACATTTAAAGAAGCTCGAATCAGAGTGTTTTGCATCTTACTTTATTAATTACTTGAACTATTAATTGATTACAAAAATGGTTGACTACTTGTCTCCCTTTCGATTGTTAAACAAATGATTTCAGCGCTCCTGCAACCCTCTCAGTGACAGCAACTCACGCTCAACTCTGTTTATCCAGAGTGCATTCATCTTTTCTATGTTCAAAAAGCACCCACAATGCAACACACTATTCACCTCCCCTTGTGATTTAAACGTGACTTGGGGCTCTGTGAATACTTTATGTATTACTTGGAGATGTATTCATTACACATGCCTGTATTCTGTGTGATCTTGGCACCCTGAGGTGTTTGACGTCCACCAACAAGTCTCTTTGTTTAACATAGAACCTGCACACATAGCATAACACAGCTCTAGGTATTATTAAGTCATATTCATAATTACACCTGGGAGGGTTTTATAGAAACGGAGGCAGCTCTGATTTAATTGCATACTGCAGTGACTGTGCACCAGTTATATATAGTGTGTGTAGGCAGTGTCCATTGACTGTTTCTTTGTGTCTCTATTAGACGCATAAATATATGAAATTGAATTGATATGCATCAGTGAAAATGACAGGCGGGCTTATTTGGATGTCTCATAGCGCCATGTTGGGCGGTGATCTATCACATCCAGTGGTTTCCTGATCAATTAAACTGCAGGTTATTACTTCCCATGCATCACGTTGAGTGTGACAGCTGATACTGTGAAGCAAAGGCCTTTTAATGATAGTCTGTCAGAGGGAGAACCCACCGGACGCTTTAGAGCCGCGTACTCAGAAATGCATTAATTACGTCTGCCTTTTTGCCACACTGGCACCGGTTTAATTATGACATTCAGACATGTTTTAATCTCTGCTGAGCGTGCTTTGATTACATGTGCAGCAGCGGGCAGAGGCTAGATCTGCTGTAACCTAATGTGCCAAAGTGCATCAGAGGGACGTTGTCAGGGTGAGTGAAGCAGGCAGGACCCAAATGCAGAAACAAATACGAGGTTTAACCGAAAATACCTTTATTTCAAGGCTAGCAACCGACACACACACATACAGAGCAGAACTCTCTCCCCAGTGACCACATTCAAGTTAGACAAGGATCTCACAAAGACTATATATCCAGTCTCTGATTGTGTTACGTTATTACGAGAATGCTCTCATACTCTTTGATTCTGAAATTGTATATATGTATATGAATATATGTGTGTGTGTCCGCATCTGTAGCCTGTTATTGTCTCATTATACCGCACTGTGAATGAATCAAAGTAAATATATAAGTGGTCATGAACACATCTGTCCATCAGACAGAGGGCTGCTGTGCCTCCTGTCATCATTAATGGACGTCTCTTTAAAATGACCGCTCAGAGGAGAGGAGTTCTCATTTCTCTAACCGCCTGCTGCTTCCCCTCCTCTCTCCTCGGTTCCCCTCCTCGGCTCCTCCGCTCGCATCTCCTGTGGGCGGGACTAAGTATCGAGGATAGGAGTCAAGGAGGGGAAATTAGAGAATTGAGAAGCCTTCAGAGACAGGAAGCAACAGACAAGACGAGGCGTGAACACTTTTCAAACTAAAACAGATCTAGACAGGACAGAATCAAACACAGACAGATCTAGACAGGACAGAATCAAACACAGACAGATCTAGACAGGACAGAATCAAACACAGACAGATCGTGACAGACGTTGAGAACATATTTTTATCTCTAAAAAGTGTGGATAGCGTTTAGAAAATGATGTAAGGACCATTTCTGTAATGTTACGTCACCACAGGGATATTCAAATAATACATAACAGGCCCAAGTGCATATCATAGCAGAGGTTAAACCTAGTGCAGGAACCAATCATTGATGAGAGGATTATCAGTATTTAGTACAGTATTTAGGCGAGCAGATATTCAAACTGCAATTTAATATCATTTGGTTTTCATTCGTTTTGACTTTTCAAAGAATCAAGGATCATTTCTTGATATTCTGCCACACAGGGTTGCACAGCTAAATATATATATTCAATCAATCAATCAATGTTTATTTATATAGCCCAATATCACAAATGTTACACTTGTCTCAGTGGACTTCACAGTTTGTACAGAATATCAGTATGACAATACGACACCCTCTGTCCTTAGACCCTCTGTCCTTAGACCCTCTGTCCTTAGACCCTCACATCGTACAAGGAATAACTTCCGGAGAAAACCCACAGTTTAAAGGGAACAAGGGAGAAACCTCAGGGAGAGCAACAGAGGAGGGATCCCTCTCCCAGGACGGACAGACGTGCAATAGATGCCGTGTGTAAATCGAAGAGATAATACATTTTACAGCATATAGACCGAATGTTAGGAAATGCATGTGTCTGTAATGAGAAGATGAATCCACGAGGATGTCAACAATCCTGTCGGAGCCATCAGGGAAGCAGTATGGTGAGAGTCAGGCAGGACCGCAGTGATAGGTTCAGCCACGACTCGAAGTCAAGGACTCAGATCAGGACTCAGGACTCAGGATCCAGGACTCAGATCAGGACTCAGGATCCAGGACTCAGATCAGGACTCAGATCAGGACTCAGGACTCAGATCAGGACTCAGGACTCAGATCAGGACTCAGGATCCAGGACTCAGATCAGGACTCAGATCAGGACTCAGGACTCAGATCAGGACTCAGGACTCAGATCAGGACTCAGGATCCAGGACTCAGATCAGGACTCAGATCAGGACTCAGATCAGGACTCAGATCAGGACTCAGGACTCAGATCAGGACTCAGGATCCAGGACTCAGATCAGGACTCAGATCAGGACTCAGGACTCAGATCAGGACTCAGGACTCAGATCAGGACTCAGGATCCAGGACTCAGATCAGGACTCAGGATCCAGGACTCAGATCAGGACTCAGGATCCCGGTGTAGATAGACACCAAAAAGAAATGTGGGGGAAGCTGGGTTATTGGGAACACGAGAGTTGGTACAGACAGACAGAAGGTACAGACAGACAGAAGGTACAGACAGACAGAAGGTACAGACAGACAGAAGGTACAGACAGACAGAAGGAAGAAGCAAGATGTCCCCCGACGGTCTAAGCCGATAGCAGCTTCTACACAAAAAAAGAATTACAAAACACAACAGATCATAAACAGGAACACAATACTCGAGGTAGTGCCTTTTTGAAATATGCATCAGAGGGAATGTAAACAGGAACGACAAACATTTCATTGACTAGAAGTCGAAGTCAGATTCGCCAATAATGGAAATAATAGTAATGGATGTCGTGATATACCACTAAGGACATTACACGTGATATTTAAAAAATGAAATATTTATATCGTACTAACAATACTCGTATGTTTTTATCTTGTATAAAGCGCCTCTTACATTGTTGTTTCTTTACTTCCTCAACCAAGTTTAGACATTTTTGTGACCAAAAAAACGTTAAACTGTTAAACCAAGATATATATAAACAATATGTTGCTGTTACATTTCTAATCATTTCATCTTTGTCCATTGTGCGACATAAAAGAGTCTAAAAGGGTGACTCGTATCCTCTTCCCCCCCCGCATGAGGTCATATTGATTATCTGAGCTTTAAAATAATGCACACAGCTATACATCTTGTGTTCATACATTATTAACAACAGGAAGCAGCCACTATATTGATTTTGCTTTTCACACACAGTGCAGCGGGCACGAGTGTGAAATATAACACCACAGCAAGAAGATACACCCTAGTAACAGCAGTTTTATAAGATTATAATATACTTATATATATATGTGTATTTACTCTAATTGATAGGGGTTTCTATTTGTCTATTGGCTCAGCATGTGTAGTAAACCCAGGGGTCAAAGCACTTAACAAAGGATCAACAATGTCTGGCTCTGAGAGAAGGAAAAGCTGTGTATTGATACATGTATAAGTGGTGTCACAAGAAAGAGGGGGGAGGGGAGTCCCAGGGGGGGGAGGGGAGTCTCAGGGGTTAACCGTGTCATGGCTTCATGGGTTTGATCCAACAGCAGCTACACACACATTTGAGGTTTGCTGATATGGCTCCTGAGCTTGAATGTCATGTTGCGTTTAACTTCCTTATTCCTCACGTTTTCTGTCATGTGCAAAGACCAAGGTGTTATAATCAGCTGTCACTTCGGATGCTGTTTACATTTCCTCTGCTGTCTCCCCATCTCTTAAAGAGGGGGAGACAGCAGAGGCTGAAAGAGGGAGTTTCTCTCTCTCACACTGAGGGAGAAGAGGTGCTGCAGCTCAGGCAGTACGAGACCAATACAGAGCATTTTGAACATTAAAGCATGGAGACATGTAGAGACACTACATCCTGATATGAACCTGAACATCAGCAGGAGAGGACTCTTTAAAGTAGAGACACTACATCCTGATATGAACCTGAACATCAACAGGAGAGGACTCTTTAAAGTAGAGACACTACATACTGATATACACCTGAACATCAGCAGGAGAGGACTCTTTAAAGTAGAGACACTACATACTGATATACACCTGAACATCAGCAGGAGAGGACTCTTTAAAGTAGAGACACTACATCCTGATATGAACCTGAACATCAACAGGGGAGGACTCTTTAAAGTAGAGACACTACATACTGATATACACCTGAACATCAGCAGGAGAGGACTCTTTAAAGTAGAGACACTACATACTGATATACACCTGAACATCAGCAGGAGAGGACTCTTTAAAGTAGAGACACTACATACTGATATACACCTGAACATCAGCAGGAGAGGACTCTTTAAAGTAGAGACACTACATACTGATATACACCTGAAAATCAGCAGGAGATGACTCTTTAAAGTAGAGACACTACATCCTGATATGAACCTGAACATCAGCAGGAGAGGACTCTTTAAAGTAGAGACACTACATACTGATATACACCTGAACATCAGCAGGAGAGGACTCTTTTAAAGTAGAGACACTACATCCTGATATGAACCTGAACCATCAGCAGGAGAGGACTCTTTAAAGTAGAGACACTACATACTGATATACACCTGAACATCAGCAGGAGAGGAACTCTTTAAAGTAGAGACACTACATCCTGATATACACCTGAACATCAGCAGGAGAGGACTCTTTAAAGTAGAGACACTACATACTGATATACACTGAACATCAGCAGGAGAGGACTCTTTAAAGTAGAGACACTACATCCTGATATACACCTGAACATCAGCAGGAGAGGACTCTTTAAAGTAGAGACACTACATACTGATATACACCTGAACATCAGCAGGAGAGGACTCTTTAAAGTAGAGACACTACATCCTGATATACACCTGAACATCAGCAGGAGAGGACTCTTTAAAGTAGAGACACTACATCCTGATATGAACCTGAACATCAGCAGGAGAGGACTCTTTAAAGTAGAGACACTACATACTGATATACACCTGAACATCAGCAGGAGAGGACTCTTTAAAGTAGAGACACTACATACTGATATACACCTGAACATCAGCAGGAGAGGACTCTTTAAAGTAGAGACACTACATACTGATATACACCTGAACATCAGCAGGAGAGGACTCTTAAGTAGAGACACTACATACTGATATACACCTGAACATCAGCAGGAGAGGACTCTTTAAGTAGAGACACTACATCCTGATATGAACCTGAACATCAGCAGGAGAGGACTCTTAAAGTAGAGACACTACATACTGATATACACCTGAACATCAGCAGGAGAGAGGACTCTTTTAAAGTAGAGACACTACATACTGATATACACCTGAACATCAGCAGGAGAGGACTCTTTAAAGTAGAGACACTACATACTGATATACACCTGAACATCAGCAGGAGAGGACTCTTTAAAGTAGAGACACTACATACTGATATACACCTGAACATCAGCAGGAGAGGACTCTTTAAAGTAGAGACACTACATACTGATATACACCTGAACATCAGCAGGAGAGGACTCTGTACACACTTTTTTTATGTTAAGGCTGCAAGTCGGCGGTTTCACTGACTATCTGCTCAAATCCAGAGGAGAGATTTCAATACCAATGTGAAGGTAGTGTTCAAGTATTACTATATATTTGCCGTAATTAAGCTTTACACACGAGTATGGAGACCAAACCAAAACTTGAAGAAGATTGGATGTTGGACTTTGTGAAGCTGACAATTGAGCGGCCTGACCAAGCAAGGAGGCAGAGGCAGAACGTCCAAAAATACAACCCGGTGTGGGCATCTATTAAAACATGAACACATTACACACACGTGAGCCCAGCCTGCCGCCACCAGGATCCCACCCACGGTCCCTGCCTCTCAACAGACAGGGAAACAGAGCCTACATACACACACTCTAATCAGCACAACAAGACACAGGTGAGGGGGGAGGAGACAACACAGGACACCAGGTGCACACAATCATCAGCCACAGACATCAATATATTATTTGCACCCTGATTACTCTCAACCACCGTCATCCTTACACCGTCATCCTTACACCAGCATAACTACTCTCGGCGCTCTCGCAAACTCCCCTATCTTTTCAGGCGGACCCGACCAGCACCTGCCAGACAACATTCCAATAAATACGGTTTCATCAGTTAAAAGATACTACCTCAATAATATGGAATGTCAACTGTACTGTGCAATCACGCTAATAAAGTGCAATATTACCCGGCCTGAAGCCGTCAGTCCATAGTGACGGAGTTACCTTCGTCACAGACTTACATTACACACTTGATCTGTTGTAAAGAAGAACGACTGCATGACTGATGGTGGTGCTTTGTGTCTGCTGGACGTTCACCATTACGACTTTAAAAGGCATTATTATGCAACACGTTGTTAATCTGCTCTTAATCGGGCAGAAATCATTAATCGGCTTGAAGTATGATGTTCAGACTGGTCTGCTCGAGTCTGTCATGTGGTGTGCCTCTGATTGACAGTCAGTAGAGATGGGACAGGAAGTGAGGCCGGAGAGAGAGATAGGAAGTGACTTGCATCGAGCTTCATGGTCAGTGTGTGTGTGTGTGTGTGTGTGTGGTGTGTGTGTGTGTTGTGTGTGTGTGTGTGTGTGTGTGTGTGTGTGTGTGTGTGTGTGTGTGTGTGTGTGTGTGTGTGTGTGTGTGTGTGTGTGTGTGTGTGTGGTGTGTGTGTGTGTGTGTGTGGTGTGTGTGTGTGTGTGTGTGTTGTGTGTGTGTGTGTGTGTTGTGTGTGTGGTGTGTGTGTGTTTGTGTGTGTGTGTGTGTGTGTGTGTGTGTGTGTGTGTGTGTGTGTGTGTGTGTGTGTTGTGTGTGTGTGTGTGTGTGGTGTGTGTGTGTGTGTGTGTGTGTGTGTGTGTGTGTGTGTGTGTGTGTGTGTGTGTGTGTGGTGTGTGGTGTGTGTGTGTGTGTGTGTGTGTGTGCGCGCGCAGGCAGTGTCCCTTAGGTCCGGGGGTTCAGGTGTTAATGTCCGCTGATGTGCCTAATTGCTCCTGAGGAGTGCTGGAGGATTTGGGGAGGGTAGGGAGGGAGGCGAGGCATTGATTTGGGCGTTTAGTGGGTAGAAAGATGATGGAAGAGGAAGAGGAGGAGGAGGGGGGTGGGTGGCGAGGAGAGAGGAAGACACAGCAGGAAGCAGAGTGGCTTCAGAGAGAGAGAATGAGGAGGCATGAATGACAGTGAAGCTGTAAGAAGACGAGAGCTTTACAGAATCACAATTCCTCCCTCTTTGACTTCCTCTCTCCCACATCCTGCTTCCATCCTCCTCTCCCCCTTTTTTCTTCCCCCCCCCCCCCCCTCCCTCCATCCATCCCTCTGTAACGCCGTGTCCTCTTCCCTCTCCTCCTCCAGCTGCAGTGCAGAGATCTCCGCCGAGGCCCCCGTCAGGCTGTCAGGTGACCGGGACGGAGGCTGTGACATCACCGCCCCCCCGTCCGACTGTCATCCCTCCGCGGTTGCCATGGCAACGCCGGCGACGGCCCGCGGGGCCGAGCCTGGCGACGAGACGCCTGCAGGAGGAGGAGGAAGAGGAAGAGAGGAAGCAGGAGAATGCGTAAGTGTTCTTTCCCATTTTGATATTTTGCCTCTTTAAAATGTGTTTTCCGTGCATGTCTTTGCTCGCCGCTGCCTTTCTGCAGAAACACACAGATCTATTGGTATTCAAGGAGGACTGGGACAAGCTAGGGGACTGCGACACACACATGCACACTGCTCACACACACTGATGCAGAGGTATTTGTGGAGACGAGGTTGCAGCGCTGCGTCTTCCTGCAACAGCTCGACGTCTGAGGGTGCAGAGAGAGAGGATTACTCCTTCTCGTCCTCTCTGCAGCTCCACACCAGCTCTCGCTCTCCTCTCTGTGTCTGCAGAGCCGCGCTGACATGGAGTCGCATCTCGCTGTTTAGAGAACAGATGCCGAGGTGCGTTCGCTTCTTGCCTTTTTCAATGTTTCGGGCTTTTTAAATGCACAATGGAGCCTGCCTCTGCATCCCCAAAGCAATGGCTGCCATTTGATCATTCAGAGCAACATGAATTATTCTCCTTCATTTTACTGACTGCTGCAAGCTGTAAATCATGTTGCTCTCTGTGTGAGGGCGAGAAAAGCTTCCAGCGTCTTCCAGTCATGTTTCGCTGTTAGTAATCAGAGAACTATCAATATCTTGTGGGGGGGGGGGGGGTTCTTTGATGTTAAGCCAATATGGTCATTGGATTTGGGCGATGCCTCTGGGGTGAGGAAGCACGTGTCATAGAGATGACCTTTGAACTTTTAATCTTAGGTCGAATCTCAGGGGCTTGATGGACCCTCAAAGGATTTTAAAAGACACGTGAGGAGTGTGTGTCCGTGCAAAATGCTGCAGTGTGTCGGGGAATTCCTCGCTTCACCCAAAAACGAAAATCCAGGATTTGTTGCGGTCTCATCTTCAAGGCCGCGTAGTTTCTAGTTGTGATGAGAGCAGATCTCTAGTTGTGTGGACGTGATGTGTTTAAAAACTTGGCAGACGATCAGCGCTGCATCTCGGCTTGAGATGTGGATTCCCGTCCGATAAGCTGGGATCAGAGCGGTAACCAACAACGTGTTATGTAATGTGTCATGACTGTGAATGCACAAGCTGTGATTTCTCTCTCCCCCTCGTCATTTTCACCTTTTTCTCTGAGTTTTGTCCTTCTTCATCTGTCGCTATAGCAACATGACCATTTGATTGACACCCGTTTCCTTTTTCCTTCCCCCCCCCCCCCTTTTAGCACGCCGCTCTGGGCTGCAGGCGCTCCAGCTCGGACGCAGCCTATGAGCTGGCGGAGACGGTGAGGGCACAGCGAGAGTGTCGCCTCCGGCCGCACTACAGCGACCCCATGCCGGCCGACGCCTCCAAGCGCAAACAGCTGGAGATGAAGATCGCTGCGGCCGCTCGACTCCACGGCCACCGGAGGGACCGAGACCGAGACAGGGACAGTGGTGAGTGCATGACACGTGTGTGGCAGCTGTCACTCTGTTATAGTCACAGTGTTTAACCTATTTCTGGATGTAATACAGTGCTGTATAATTACAGTTCAGCATTGTGTCAGAGAATTATGACAGAAGCAAGTTTTACTCGACATCTAGAAGCATTTAGTTACTAATCAAGGAGCATGACTCAAGGCCCCATAATGCCATTGTTGTTAGAAAAAACTGATTTTTTTATTTGCATCTTGATTCAAAACTCAAAGACAGCTATGCTGATTGGCTGATGATTACAAATACACAAATTCCCTCAACACATACGAGTCAGTCAGAGCACAACATGTTGGTGAAATACCATCTTTGCTGTGAGTTGGCATCGCTACAATGACGTGTATCGCTAACATCTAAAGAATACTCCAGTGATTGAATACTTAACCTGCATAAAAACACAAACCCAACTGGTTAGATCCTCTTCTCTAACCAACAAATCTTTCAAACTCCACACCTCTAATTTGCAACGCAGGATTTCATAAACTGATAACTCTGACGAAATGATCAGGATTGAAGAAAGCTCCTTTAAAAGCAGCACAAAAGACAATGTATAACTTCAACCTGAATACCACTCAACGTGATTTTGATGATAACATTGGTTGTTTTCAAGTGTACCAAAAGATACCAAAATACAACTTCCTTAGCAGATGTAGTTATTGACTGTCTATCAGTTAACTATACAGGTCATCCTGTGGGAAACTACATCCAGCCCACCCTGTGACAAAATGTCATGTCTTCAATACACCTCCATCACCTTATCAGGGAATCAGCCTAGATTGCAAACGAACCCTCTACGTAAGCTTTTTAAAAAGATTGCTGCTTCTAAAAGCTGCATTTATTCTGATTCTGTTAGTGCAAGGTTGCCAACTCTCACGCATCTGGCGTGTGACACACGCTTTCACTCTCAATCTCACGCTCTCACGCTGCCCAAACTATTCTCACGCCAAAAACAAGAATACCGAGGACTCGAAACGGTTTTTAAAAAAATGGTCACGTAGTGATCGTCTTCTCAATAGAACATCTTTGATAATGTCTTCTGGCCAATCAGAATCACCATAACGGCGTGGTGTTGTTGCAGGAAGTCCCGACGGAGAATACTTTTGCTGTAGTACATCTCTATATACATCGATACAACATTACGTGTTGATAGAAATCAACACGTAATAAGACCCCACGGTTTGATGATTGATAGGTGTGTGGGCTGTCTTTCATTTTGACACACAGAACAATGGGGGCTATCCACCCTTATCCACAATGTAAAGTCATTCACAGCCTCTTCTCTCTTCTCTCTGTGAGGAGCAGCAGGTTCAGCTTTCAGAACAAAGTAACACAAAATTAAAATGGCATTAATTTTTTTTTAAATATGTCGGGTAGTAATAGATTTATTTATTTGTCTTCTCAAGAGAGTGCCAGAATGTGTATTTTATGTTAGTATTTCAAAAAATCTCCTGGGGGAGAATGCCCCCAGACCCCCCTGCAGGGATTGGGCTTTCAGCAGGTCAACTCTTTCACTTGTGGGGAAGTTGCAGGATTGGCTCCAGGTCGCCCTTTTTATTTACTACAAGACAAATGTGCCTTTTTATTTCATACAGTTCCATTTGGATTGAGACAGGGAAATAATCTAAACCTCACGGGTGGCGTTTCACTGTCAAGGGGAGCGTGTATGTAATTACATTGCAAATACTGACATGAGCCCCACCACTGTATGGGTTAGCACTACCATAGATTACCCAACAAAAACACTGGCGCCGCAACTGCCGACCCGTATTGCGCATGCGCAGATCTAAGATCCAGTAGAAATTATAAAATATTAAAAGTCTGCTGCTTATTGTTCTCGAGTTCATTTTTATTTATCGTACGATAAGTCAATGAATTGCTTATTGTGACAGGCACACAATAAAACAGTGGAAACAAACATGTGTTTGACTTTCATTAGTGAATGAAACTGGCTGTCCTTTATAGTCTGTGTCCAATATTGTGTATTTGTATATATTGTATATATATCCTGTATATATGCTAAGGTCCCGCTGCTGACACGATAGCAGTCATTTTGTGCGCATATGTGTAATGTAAAATGTAAAAACCCATGATATCAAAATCTCACTCCAGCCAGGTACCCAAAGTTGGCAACCCTGTGTTAGTGTCATGCCTGCCTCTGAATGTTTTACTTTTGCCCACACATTTGAATACTTTATTTGGTTCCACAAATTATATTGCATAAGACAGGGAATCAAATATATCGGGGCTAAGCAGCACAGAACACTTAGGGGAACACATAGCATCTCCCTCTCCACACGGCTAAGCTGCAGCTTTAAGGGAACACATAGCATCTCCTTCTCCACTCGGCTAAGCTGCAGCTTTAAGGGAACACATAGCATCTCCTTCTCCACACGGCTAGGCTGCAGCTTTAAGGGAACACATAGCATCTCCTTCTCCACTCGGCTAAGCTGCAGCTTTAAGGGAACACATAGCATCTCCTTCTCCACACGGCTAGGCTGCAGCTTTAAGGGAACACATAGCATCTCCCTCTCCACACGGCTAAGTTGCAGCTTTAAGGGAACACATAGCATCTCCTTCTCCACTCGGCTAAGTTGCAGCTTTAAGGGAACACATAGCATCTCCCTCTCCACACGGCTAAGTTGCAGCTTTAAGGGAACACATAGCATCTCCTTCTCCACTCGGCTAAGCTGCAGCTTTAAGGGAACACATAGCATCTCCTTCTCCACACGGCTAGGCTGCAGCTTTAAGGGAACACATAGCATCTCCTTCTCCACTCGGCTAAGTTGCAGCTTTAAGGGAACACATAGCATCTCCCTCTCCACACGGCTAAGTTGCAGCTTTAAGGGAACACATAGCATCTCCTTCTCCACTCGGCTAAGCTGCAGCTTTAAGGGAACACATAGCATCTCCTTCTCCACACGGCTAAGCTGCAGCTTTAAGGGAACACATAGCATCTCCTTCTCCACTCGGCTAAGCTGCAGCTTTAAGGGAACACATAGCATCTCCTTCTCCACACGGCTAGGCTGCAGATTTAAGGGACCACATAGCATCTCCTTCTCCACTCGGCTAGGCTGCAGCTTTAAGGGAACACATAGCATCTCCCTCTCCACAGGGCTAAGTTGCAGCTTTAAGGGAACACATAGCATCTCCTTCTCCACACGGCTAAGTTGCAGCTTTAAGGGAACACATAGCATCTCCTTCTCCACTCGGCTAAGCTGCAGCTTTAAGGGAACACATAGCATCTCCTTCTCCACACGGCTAAGCTGCAGCTTTAAGGGAACACATAGCATCTCCTTCTCCACTCGGCTAAGCTGCAGCTTTAAGGGAACACATAGCATCTCCTTCTCCACACGGCTAGGCTGCAGCTTTAAGGGACCACATAGCATCTCCTTCTCCACTCGGCTAGGCTGCAGCTTTAAGGGAACACATAGCATCTCCTTCTCCACACGGCTAGGCTGCAGCTTTAAGGGACCACATAGCATCTCCTTCTCCACTCGGCTAGGCTGCAGCTTTAAGGGAACACATAGCATCTCCTTCTCCACTCGGCTAAGTTGCAGCTTTAAGGGAACACATAGCATCTCCCTCTCCACACGGCTAAGTTGCAGCTTTAAGGGAACACATAGCATCTCCTTCTCCACTCGGCTAAGCTGCAGCTTTAAGGGAACACATAGCATCTCCCTCTCCACACGGCTAAGCTGCAGCTTTAAGGGAACACATAGCATCTCCTTCTCCACACGGCTAGGCTGCAGCTTTAAGGGAACACATAGCATCTCCACACGGCTAGGCTGCAGCTTTAAGGGAACACATAGCATCTCCTTCTCCACTCGGCTAAGCTGCAGCTTTAAGGGAACACATAGCATCTCCTTCTCCACTCGGCTAAGCTGCAGCTTTAAGGGAACACATAGCATCTCCTTCTCCACTCGGCTAAGCTAGCTGAAAGCTGAAACAGAGCGATATTTGGCAATTTGTTTGGCTTTTCTCTTTGACATTCCAGCAATTCTCAGACCAATCATGGTGCATTTATATACATGGCCAAGACTTCCGAATATGAGTATGCTATATCTACACTTGTACCCAAAGCTGGTTATCACATCGAGCAGTGGTTGATATACTTGTCCTGGAAAGCCTGGTCCATGTACAGGTCAAAGGCACTGCCTACTTCTAATATTAGCACCTCCCTGTGGTTGGTGTCAACAAAAACAACATCAGGTGTATTTGGGATGTTAGCAAAGACATCATTGGTAAAACCAAACCATTCTGTTAACACTCTAGCGTGCTTGTACATTGCTGCGCTAGATGTTACGATGTTTTGTACCACATCAGACACAATGTCCACAATACGGTCATGACGGGCGTTTGTATGCATTACATCCATTTGTTATGTGTGCAATGGATTCTAGGTGTTGTTGTGAACCCTGATGGTTTAAACAGAGTGTGAATGTGAGGGTACCAGGTGGACAGATTGTACTTAGTGGGTAATACCTGCAGTCTTGCTTTGATGGTAAATGTCAGAACATCCTCACCAACAGCGGCGTTCTTAAACACTGAGTGTGAGACTGAGTGGTCAGCAAACCCCAAACAGGCTTTCCCTGTAGTCTGAGTCCACACAGTGCTGCCTGATCTCAGACTGCTTCGTGCTGAGCAGAACCCTCCTTGCAGAGTCTCTGTGCAGTTCCACAGTCTCTTCCTGAGGTGTTGTGATGTCGACTGGGGTCAGTGATCAGTTCATCAGAGACGGGGACTTCAGTCTGTGTGTTGAGTCTTGTCCATTTCAGCTGAACTCCAGTGCAGAGGTCATTGAGATCTGGCCAGTCAGACCCCGAAGCCCTTGGCCTGAGAGTCCAGTTTCTCAGAGTCTTTCCTCCTGAAGCCGAGGAAGTTGTTCTGGTCTGCGCTGGCCAGGGGGATCCTCTTTCTTTGTAGATCCAGCAGGAGAGAGGCCCTGGCCATTTCTCTGACGGTGACATCATCATTGTTAAGCATGTGGATCAGGTGGGCTAGCCTGGTGGCTATGTAGGTCCACTCGACATTGGGGACTCCCAGCCCCCCCTCTCCACATGGGAGAAAGATGATGCCCCGTGTGGAGTGTGTGTTGAGGCCCACCCACTTTCTGACCAGCTGGACAGTTTTGTTTGTCATTTCTCTCAGTGCCTTGAGAGGGATGTGTACATTGGCAAAGAGATGTTGAATTTTAGCCAAAGCCACCTCTCT
>CADEHL010001066.1:470000-582850 GCA_902827135.1 Harpagifer antarcticus
GTGTGTGTGTTGTGTGTGTGTGTGTGTCAGGATGTAAGGTGCACACACAGCTAGATCAAACCAGTCCAAGGAGAAAGCCAGCGCAGGAAGAAGAAAAAAAAGGGTAGACTAGAGCTACCTCAGCACACAGGATCCAGGTGAGCTGAGTTCCTCCAATTATTGACCTGCAGCTGAGAGGCAGAGGTTAGAGACACAATAGCAGAGAGACTCAATGATGTCATCACACACATATACACACACATATACACAGATACAGCCAACAGAGGTTACACAAGGTAGTCTGATTTGTAAGGCTCTTAAGCTTTGAGCTCCTACTAGTCTGAAGTCACCTTCAGGGTCACATTTATAAAGGCATTACAGTGTGTGATTCTAATCCAATACACTTTTAGATTTGGACTCGAATCATTGTGACTTGGACTCCTGTCGATTCCAGTATTTTATGACTTGTGGTTCAGGGGGTAGTTTGGGTGTTTACTGATCAGAGGGTCAGGGGATCGACCTCCAGCCCATGCAGTCAACATGTCGAAGATCTTAACCCCAAGTTGCTCTTGTAGCGAATCCATTTTCAATAAAGCATCAGCTAAATTACAAATGACTTGTACTTGGAAGTTAAAGACTTTACTCTAAACTTGACTTTAAATATTAGATGTTGACATGTGTCTATGTGACGTTACCTGGTGTTATACACTGCTTCTGTGAACTGTAAACCTACAAACTGGCTTATCAAATTGCTTTTCCTTCGGTCAAGTATATATTTTTATGACAATTAGAGTAAATGCTTGACCTTTGAAACAAAAACAGATCCAGAACTGATACATAATGGACCTTGAGGGGGGAGATTGTTTTGTCAAATGCTGTTCCCAACTTGCAGATTCAATTTAAAAGTTCTCCAAAAACATTTCCATTATTGGAATTGAATTTGATAAAGATGATCTAAAACTGTAAAAGCTCCATAACAGCTAATGAATGGATCTTGTGGTGAGATTGTTTCATCTACCAGTCATTTGTCTTTCTTATAGTACCATCATTTTTACGTTTTTATCAAAATATAGACAATCATTTCTAGTAAAAGCTGTGCAACACACAGTTTGCCACTTCTTCCTTTGCACTCGAGTTAGTGTATCCTTTTGGAAATATATGGGCGAAAATCTTAAACACTATAATAGAAAATAACTCTTTTGTTGTAAATGAGTTGCACATTAACCATATTCTCTCCTGTGGTTTCCCTCAGGGAGATGAAGACCTGCTCACGGTGAACATAGGAGAGATCTTCCTGGAGTTCGTCAACATGCTGCCGGCCTTCCAGACGTACTGCCTGCAGCAGCCCACCTCCGTCAACCTGCTGAACGCCCTGGAGAAGGAGAAGGAGCTGCTCAGGTACTGATTCTACTTCCTGTTAGTGTGTGCAGAGAAGTACACGCATCCTTTACTCAAGTAGAAGTACAGATACTCGTGTTTAAAAATACTCTGGTGAAAGTAGAAGTACTGACTAAACTTCTTTACTCAAATAAAAGTAAAGAGGCTTTGAAATGTACTTCAGTAAAAAGTACTCATAACTAGCAGCTGTTTTAAAGAGTACCTGACCTCCCTTTATATTAACAGAACAATAATGTCATTGTTAGCTAATGAATGTTTCCATGCTGAACAACGGCAACATGACAACGTTTCCATTGGTCCCTCTTCTTTAGAGAAGACCAGGAAATGATGGATACACGGATCGTGTTCAAATCAATAGGCACGCAATGACTCTAAAGAATAATGATCACGCATCAAACACACATTCAGACTAAAGGAACCAGCTGTTTGGAAAATGAGAGAAGTAGAAAGTACAGGTATTTGAGTTCAACATGTAAGAAGTAGAAAGTACAGGTATTTGTGTTCAACATGTAAGAAGTAGAAAGTACAGGTATTTGAGTTCAACATGTAAGAAGTAGAAAGTACAGGTATTTGTGTTCAACATGTAAGAAGTAGAAAGTACAGGTATTTATGTTCAACATGTAAGAAGTAGAAAGTACAGGTATTTGTGTTCAACATGTGAGAAGTAGAAAGTACAGGTATTTGGGTTCAACATGTAAGAAGTAGAAAGTTCAGGTATTTGGGTTCAACATGAGAGAAGTAGAAAGTTCAGGTATTTGGGTTCAACATGTAAGAAGTAGAAAGTTCAGGTATTTGTGTTCAACATGTAAGAAGTAGAAAGTACAGGTATTTGGGTTCAACATGTAAGAAGTAGAAAGTTCAGGTATTTGGGTTCAACATGAGAGAAGTAGAAAGTTCAGGTATTTGGGTTCAACATGTAAGAAGTAGAAAGTTCAGGTATTTGTGTTCAACATGTGAGAAGTAGAAAGTACAGGTATTTGAGTTCAAAATGTAAGAAGTCAAAGTAAAAAGTCGTCAGAAAATAAGTAGTGGAGTAAAGTACTGACACCAGAAAAATGTGCTTAAGTACAGTAACGAAGTATTTGTACTCCAATACTTCCCACCTCTGAGTGTGTGTGAGGGAGATCTTACCCTGGCAGCTTTCTCTAGTTTCTGCCACGGCTGTTCTGTATAATTCTTAAAGGAAAAGACAGTTGGTTATCACTTATTCAGAAGAAGGGCTATTTTAAGAGCAGCGCTGCCATGATTTATATTTTTAGACAGAACCACCGCTCACCCATGAGTCAAGACTTCCTGTGATTCCCGTTAATCAACTTTTTAAGAGTTTTCCCAGGACAAGCACAGAATGTCTCCACTTTAAAGGCGACGTATCATTACAAATATGGACATAAATTGGTGTATCTGGAGTGCTTAGCATAACATGATATACACTTTTTCTGCTAAAAGGATCTAATCTATTTATATATTTAATCTAGCCATCTTCAGATATTTGCACAGCTAACAAGACATATATACGTTTGGTAGGGAGTTTGGGAATGTTAGTTAATGGTAGCTTTAACATTTGACACAGTTTGCCTAAACCCAATAGTGTGTTGTGACAAAAAAATCGGACGAGTTAATCTCCACTTTCTCTCATTGGAGTTAAAGGGGCCCTATTATGCTAATTTTCAGGTTTCATATTTATATGTAGCTCCTCGACTCTGATATGTCTCCATGCTTTAATGTTCAAAAAGCTCTTTATTTTTCTCATGTGCTGCAGCACCACTTTTCACCCTCTGTCTGAAACCAGAGCCCAGTCTGCTCTGATTGGTTAGCTGGCCGGCTCTGTTGTGATTAGTCAATCGCTTAGAGATGTCCCGCTCCTTAGCCTATCACCTACAATGTATTGGAGCACTAGCCAATAGAAACGTGAGGGTTACATAGTGATCTCATTGTGTAACAAAGTAAGCAAAGGAGTCCAATAGAGGAAACTCCCTCTCGAGTCAACACAGGGATTTTAGACTTTGCAGACCACACACAAAAACCTGAAAGACCTTAAAGCATGTAACAGATTCTTGTAAAACCCCCCTTTTAATTTTCTCTGGTTCTCTCTCTATAGGATCTTCCTGGATGTTTCCCAGAACGACAACACCGCGCTGCGTCGTATGAACCTGCGCTCCTTCCTCATGGCGCCCCTGCAGCGCGTGACCAAATACCCGCTGCTCCTGAGCCGAATCATCAAGGTCACCCCCGAGTGCTACCCCGACTACTCCCGTCTCCGCGAGGCCAAGAGTCGCGTGGAGTCCCACCTGGAGCACATCAACATGAAGACCAAGCAGGAGGGCAACGGCGTCACCTGGTCGCTGCGCTCGTTCCGCCGCGACAGCCGCAAGAACCGCGAGGTCATCAACATCGAGATGAGGGAGGTGTCCATGAAGACGGTGGGCTGGGCGAGAGAAAACACCCGATTTGTGATGGAGGGTCCGCTGCAGCTGTCCCAACCGGCGGACGGGCAGTGGGTGAAGAAGGGCAGCAAGGCGCTCAAGTTTCAAAACGTCCAGAGTCTCCTGATGGTGAGGATACAGCGGGCCGGAGAAGCCCCAGGACAAGGCAGCGATTTGGGGGCTCGGGGGGATCAGGGAGAGGGTGGAGGGGACTGTATTCGAGATGGAGTTCTGGTTATAATCAAGGACAAAAGCAGCGGGAAGTTCACGGTGCTGAGAGAGCCGATCCGCCTGGGAAACTGCGTGGTGTCCACAGACCCGGACTGCGAGGACACGTTCGAGGTGCTCGATATTCGGCGGGAATCTTTCGTTTTTCGCGCCTCGGACAAATCCCGCACCCAGCAGTGGTTCCACCAGATTAAGAGATACACTCGAGATTTGGGCACGTGGAGGAAAAGACGCAACGCTTTGCCCAACATCATGATCAACACGAACCAGACGCGCTCCTGAGAATAACTTTGCTACTCTGTAAATAACCCTTCTTACTGCGAACTGACAACGAGAAGTATTTCTGAGTGTTAAAACATGTTAGATTTCAGTTAAAAAAAGAAAATCTCAAACTCACCGAAGAGCACTTTTTACTTACAAAGCTACAAGTGCGCCATACTGTCAAAAAAATCATGTGTGAAGATTTCAAAGAAGATTCTTGGACTACCAAAAAAACTTGGGCTGTGCTCGTCAGCCTTGATTGTAAAGACTGTTTGCTCCTGGAGAAACGAGCGCTGTGTTTTCATTGAAAAAAAGAAGGTGTGTCTGTTGAAAAGCACGACTGAAAATGGCTGAAAAGAAAAATTGTGATGTAATTTCTTTTTTATACAAGGTGTAAGATGGGGGAAATGTTTGTTTTTGGTAATGTAGAGATGGAGCTTTGTTCAGTGGTTTCTGTTTGTGTTCACTGCCCTCTCCTGTCTGTGTGCCGCCCTCTAGCGTCCGTCGGCGGTACTGCAACGTTCACTGCCAGAGATGCAGCAGAGCAAACCTCCTGTGTGTTTAACAAGAACTCATAACAGCAATAATCTCTGCCAGTTATACAATGAGTAGCTACTGTGTACATGCATTTATTATCCCATAATTTCCTTCGTCAGAGTCTTAAAACTGATCATGTATGTTGGCGTCATTAACTTCATAATAACCCTGACCTGATAATCTTTTTTTAAAAGCAGTTTATCGGCAGTCTCAATCTCCTTTAACAGTTTCCTGTTAACATCATGTCACAAAGTCAAACACTGCAGTTTTTTCACTGTGTGTCGAGCCCAGAGATTTTCAACCTTGCTTTCATGCAGTAACCAAGACATTGGACAGATATATTGATATGTGTTTGATGTATTTGTACGGCTTGAAAAAAGTATTTATTTGCCTTTTATACTAATCTGATAAATCGGTCAAATTATTGAAAATATAAAGGCTGAAAAATGCCCAGACCCTGAGAACAGTCTGGTCATTTCCTGTATTGTTTATTAAAAACTGCAAATTATAATCAAGAACGTGAAGGGAAGAGGCACATTTTCCATTAATTATTTAAACATTTAGTCATCAAAGTTATTGATTTTGTGTCAATTAACAAACCTAGCAGTGCTTTATGTATTTATTACTATTATTATTATTCCATGGAATGCTCTTAACATCCCGATAGCAGTGAATATATGAAATGCTTTGACAATAAATACATTAAATAAAAATCATCTGTGGAAGCCTTGGCGCTGTAAAAAGCACGACCAATCATCTGAGCCGGCCCGGCTAAAGTAACTGGATGGCCTACCTGCCTGTCAGCCTTCCATCAGGGCACAAACTTATCTCGTGCCCTCATTGGTCATGTGCGCGTTCGTGTGTGTTGGAGGAGGGGCTCTGTGAGGAAGTCTGAACGAAGGGGCAGATTTTTCGGCTGCGTACTTTCAAATTCTTGCACACTCGGCTGGTTTCTCCATTCTTACCTACCCTACCTTTAATTACATTTAGTTAAAATTAAATAGATGAGGTTTGAAATATGTCACACAATGACTCTATTCCCATTAAGCAAATTGGAACCGCAATAAATCCCCCCACTATTTTAAGGTTGAAAAACTCTGCTTACTTGACTTTAAAGATATATCTCAACCATCTGGTTCCAGCACGGTGTGATGTTGTGACCTAGCGATGAGCTGTTGTGCCTTGGTACTTATTACTGTTATTCTAAAAACGTACTGAATATTTGCAGCCTGTCACAGTAGCATTTACCTCCGACATGCGGACCACACTACCTGTCTGCACTTCACTTTACAGGCACTAGAAGTACTCCTCTGACCCTGGCTGCTTTCCCTCTTATTTTACTGTTTATTTATTTATGAAGGCTTTATTTTTGTTTAATGCACTTTATTATAAGTCAGTACTTACGCAGTCTTGTTTATCCTCAATTCTTTATACAAGAAAGGGTTTACTAGCTGTTTTCAGCCGGTGGAGACAAGTCATCAAACCAAAACCACTTTTTAAGACTGAAACTGTTTTACGTTATTGATGAAGTAGCACTACGAGAGGTAGCGAATCACTGTGTTTCGGAGGGCAGGGGGCTCAGATTAAAAACCAAGCCTGCATTCGGTTTCTTTTCCTCATTTAAAAGACCTGATGTATTATTTCCCCAATGTAATATATTGTGAAATATATTAAAAGATTTTAAACATGACATGTGTTCATTTTATGAGGAGTAGAAATATATTTAAGCATCTTTAAGACAACTGGTTCAACGACAGGAATACAGACAGCAAGTCAAATGCACTCCAGGAATGAAAAAGGAAGATGGAAAGAAAGTGGACACAACCTAGCTCGACGACAGCACAGAAGCATTGGATGCTAACAGCAAACCTTCATCCTCAAAGTGGAAAGGAAAGGAACATGCAGTACATTCTGATTATTGGGTTTGCAAAATGATTTCCAAAAAGTCTCAAACAACATATTTATTGGCACTGCTCTGCAAGACAGAATGACAAGAAAAAAGGAATGTCCCTAGCTTTATCACGTGTAGTGCGTCTTTGGCTCTCACACTCCTGGAGCCGCAGTTATATAAAAAATTTAAAAAAAGGTATATGCAGATTTATCTTACCGATCAAAATCCAAACCAAGGCTTTATGAGAATCTAGTCTGAATGCTTGTTTCTTGCGTCAAATATTTCCTTCATCTATAAGGCTCCTAGGTCTCAGTTTGGATTCATCCATAACTCAGAAGCCTAAGAAATACCACCAGGCGCCAACTCAACGCTAACACATTTTTGTTTTGACAAATAAACAAACCTGAGCGCCCGTCGTCTTGAAATCAAACATCAATTTACTAACAATAAACGGTTGCAATCCAAGTCAGTGAAACCGTAACAGATGAAGCCGAGAACACAGATTTAAAAACAACAAACTGAACCTGCGATCTTGAACGAGGCCTCTGCCATCCATCTAAAGCACCTTTCATGCACACACACACACCAACACACACACACAGCCAGTCCTCAGCTGCCGGAGCCTCAGGTTAGAGATCCCTGGGTCATGCCTTGCAGGCGGGGTGAGGCTCAGCTTCTCTACTTGTCTCCTCCGGTGTTCTCGGCCTCCTTGGTGAGCCCCCGGATGGACAGGTCGTACACCACCTCCTCGATCTTCTTCACGTCGTACTTCAGGCCGTCGTAGCGTTTCCGCAGCGGGTCGTTCTTCAGGTTCAGAAGACGGAAGCCCGAGTCCAGCTCGTTGATGAAGTTGGAGATGCGGAGCGGCCGGGTATAGTCTCCGGACGTGACGCTGTTTACCGCCAACCGTGACTGGAGAAGAAATATCAAATATAATCACAAGTTAAAACCCAGAGGGACTCAACGTGCAAGCAATGGTCTGTTTCCTATTGAGAAGTCATTTTAGATGAAGTACATAAAAGCTTTTAAGGCTTAAACGCAATGGAAACCACAACTCTAAGTATCAATCACCTTTGCCCTTAATTGGAATTTGTCAACAACCAATTAGCAGATTTGACTGATTAGGACTGTTGTATCAGGCTGTGTTAGTTTACCTAATAAACTAGTTCTCACTACCTACCTATGTCTTGACCTCTCCTATAGTATGCATTGCCATGAAGGAATTAATGACTGATTGACCCACAGCAGTATTGTTTCTACTACTACTACTACTACTAACTACTACTACTACTACTACTACTACTACTACTACTACTACTACTACTACTACTACTACTACTTACTACTACTACTACTACTACTACTACTACTACTACTACTACTACTACTACTACTACTACTACTACTACTACTACTACTACTACTACTACTACTACTACTACTACTACTACTACTACTACTACTACTACTACTACTACTAGAGATCAACATCACACTCACCAGTTCACTGGCCATGATCAGCACTCCTGCCAGGTAGTCCTCCACGTCCAGGTGGAAGCCTTTCTCTCGCACCACCTCAACTGTGGAGAGCAAAGGGAAGAGAGAGTGAAGCAGCATCCCTCAGTAACACCTACACACTAACACACTGAAATATACTTACTGCCGAGGATCTTAGCCACTTCCTCCCGGATCACAAGAGCCTCCGTCTCCAGGTAGACGACGAAGGTCGCCAGGAAGACCAAACGCTGCAGGACAAACCGCCAGTGCTCGTGGAACCTGAGTGGGATCAAACAGAAAAACAAGAGTTATGTCTTTATATCACCTTATTTTGCCTCGATATTCAATTCAGCATCAATTCTACTTTGCAGGGGTTTTAAATGCATTAGACGAATTGTAAATGGCGACACAATTAAAGATATATAAAACCCTTAGTGGAGTCTACTGATCAACATATTGGACTTTTCTAAATTGCATCTCACAAAAATAGTTTTTTGATTAAAGGAGAATAATGTTTAGCTTGTAAGCTTGTTTCTGACTAAGTAAGATGTGGATACCAAGGAAGGAAGTCTTAAAATGATAAATGCTTCAGATCCATAGGAATTAGTGTTTTGTTTGCTGAACTCACAAAAACATGTTCGGTGCATTTCTGCAGATCACCTGTATTTTAAACTATACTTACTCTTTTGAATGACAGCCTTTGAATGACAGCCTTTGAATGACAGCCTTTGAATGACAGCCTTTCCAATCACTAATAAAAGTGTGAATTGAATGATTGTGAGAGAAGCAAACTGCAAATACCGTGCAGAGTGGATCCTACCTGTAGTACTGCTCCATAGGGAATTTGGTTTTGAGATCGGCAATCGTGGTCCGGACCGTGCAGAACAACTCCCGGGCCCTCGCACATTTACTGGGAACTAACGGGAGGAAATCAACGTTAACAAGTTGTTGGGGAAATACTGAAGGTCCTCTTCCAACATGAGAGTAGCATGCTAACAAAGGTATCCCAACTGTAGCTGTGACAGGATGTGTGATTACCTAGAAGAGCATCAGGACTGTTTGAGGCAGATGATAGCTATGTGATTAACATGATGATTCAGCCTCTATGGAGAGAGACATCAAGCATGCTCATTTCTGACGTGGAGCTAATCTGAAGTAAACATTGAATACTGCTTTCTATTCCTCCATCTTGTGACTGTGTAACTCCATCTCTTGGATATCAGCATGTGAAGGACACTGCTCAGGAACTAGCTGATGCTCTGTATGTGATGACTACTTCAATTCTGGAGAGGATCACAGATACATGGATCCTGAGGCTGAAGCTCAAACCGGGGACGAGTGATATTTTTCTAACACAAGTCAACAAGATGCATCGAGTCCCAGTGAAAAAAGGATGCTTACTTTCTTTGAATCCAGACGGCTGGTGCACGCTTTGGAGAACCGTAAGTATTTCTCTGGCAGTCTGCTCCAGCATCTGGACCACCTTACGGATATCCTGCAGCAAAGTTCAACCAAATCTTAAGTCAATACAACATGTCTTTCACTTTTGCACTGCATTTGTTATCAGAATCAGAGTCGGTTTAATTACAAAGTGGCTTTACACATACGAGGAATTTGCTTTGGTGTAAATACAAAGACACAGAAAGAAGAATACATTTAATTTTAAAGTAGCAAAAAACGGTTATGCACTAAAGACACAAAGACACATTAAGTCTATGTGCACAGCTGCTTAGCAATAACACAGTATGCTATATTAAGGTCAGATCAATTAAAGGTAATTACTTTGAATTGAGCCTTGCTTATTACTTTAGCATTTTCAAGATTCATTCAATTCAAGATGCAATGCTTTATTGTCACGTGCACAGTAGCTACAGTGTAGACAAGGCAATGAAAGACTTCACAGGCTCCTCCAACAATGCAACATGAATATATAGGACATAGAACACATAAGACTAATGAACAGATAAGCATTGTGTATTTTGATCAAGATTACTTGAGTGAATCTCGTTAGTTACTGAACACCTCTGCTCAAATGAAATAAATAGAAACGAGTTTGTGATGATATGATTTATATACATATCATGTACTCCTATGAACCTGAATGTGTCTTCATTGTGTTGACAGGATTCCGGTTAGCCGATAGCTAGCTGCGGAATATATATGAATATATTCATTAATATTGTTACCTCTCTGATGTCCTGGTCGGCGCTCAGGAAGCCCTGGATGTGACTGAACATCTCGGTGACAGACATTTCGGATTTTAGTCAAATGTTAATTAAGATACTGAAGATGAAACGTGTGCAGCAGCTAAGCTAAGAAGCTAACATATAAACATCAACGTGCTGGAAGCTGGAAGAGGAACCGCCTGCTTTATGTGGCGCGTGGAGATGATGTCATCATTTCTAACGTCACGCTGAATTATATTTTTTTCATCATCTAGTTTAGTTTATTACTTATTCAAGCATTATGTGTATTTTATTGTTGTGTTTGTTGTAAAGCACTGGTGGTAATATGTGCTATAAAAAATAACCTTTGGTACAATTATGAGTATTATAAGATCATACTATCAAAAATAATGTAATACAATGTTTGTAGATAGATGATAGATAGATAGATAGATAGATAGATAGATAGATAGATAGATAGATAGATAGATAGATAGATAGATAGATAGATAGATAGATAGAGGTAGGTAGGTAGGTAGGTAGGTAGGTAGGTAGGTAGGTAGGTAGGTAGGTAGGTAGGTAGGTAGGTAGGTAGGTAGGTAGGTAGGTAGGTAGGTCGGTAGGTAGGTAGGTAGGTAGGTAGGTAGGTAGGTAGGTAGGTCGGTAGGTAGGTAGGTAGGTAGGTAGGTAGGTAGGTAGGTCGGTAGGTAGGTAGGTAGGTAGGTGGCTTGATGAACAGAAACAGGATGTGAACTCTTCTTGTTCTGTCTGGTTTTAATAGAGATTCTGCATTACCTCATCCCTCCTGCTGATGGAGCCAGAGCATTTATCTTCTCATGTTGCCTTCATGTGCTGCTGGAAAAACTACAGCTGTTCTCTTTAGATTCAGATTCAAACGGTTTATTCTCATATGCACAAAGCTACAGTGTAGAAATGGCAATGAAATTCTTCTGACCTGAGCTCCTCCAACAATGCAACATATATAATAAAATACAAAATAAAAAGTAGTGCAAAAAGTCTATACATGTCAATAGAATATAGGATATGTACATACATCCATATACATCCTTGATAATAATTGACAACACAAATATTATCATGCTTTTTAGCAGATTGTTTTATTTGTTTGTTCACTAATCACCATTTACTTGTAACTTAGGGAAACAAGTTGTATTCTTACTGGACTCTAGGCTCATCTAAACGTCTCACAAAGAGATGCATTTCTGACATAAAAATACATTTAAATAAGTACATTTATACTGACATTAATTATAAATACTCAAAGTATGTCACTGCATTATGTTTTATTTACAAGATAAGTCAAACATGTGACTTATTGTGACTATAGTGGGATAGTAGTTAATTAACTTTACGGAATAATATATTCATCTTGATCCTTATTCGGCATATTTTCATACATTTAATAAGACTAAGACAAGACAATCTTGGTTTTTGAATACCACTCTTAAAAATGTTTTGATTTTAAAACCTTTGCCTTTTCAAACAATTATTATTTATGTTTGTTTAATTTATTGCTTTCCTGTGTATTTTTTATATACTTTTTGATTTTTTATCATGGGTTATTATTGTTTCATAAGACCGTACCCTTGCGTTGTTTCGTCCTTTATTGTTTTATTGACACCATTTGATTTAAAATATATATATAATATTCTCTTTTTCTGGCCGCTTTGAAGACTAGCGACCACTTTGTGTTGAATCCATAATATTGCCTAATTTCCTACGGTGCCTGAAGGCATCACCGTAGAGCGCAATTGACGCAGAGAGAGCAGTCAGCCTCCTGTTGCTCAGACTAGTTCACCAGACTGATCTCTGCAAGGCAGGAGCTACAAACCGGAACATTCACACTTATTCTCACTCATTGAAGTCTCCTATCCAAACCGTAGTGTTTTTAAATGCCACTTTTGTATTCGTCACTTCGCGACTTTGAAACAATGCTGCTAAATGTTTGAGATGGAGAAAACCTCAGCAGAAGATGACTGCGTGGATTCAGGAGCCGAGACTGCAGGGTGAGAGAAGCAGAACACATGTGATTTAATGTTATATTCATCATTCAGATGTTCTTATATTTCTTGGAGAACAGGTCAACATTATTGACAACTTTTACTGTGTGGAAAACCAGACAAAAAAGATCATTCCAAGTATTTTTAGTAGTAAAAAAATGTCTGAAAGCATGTTTTTATTTAGACAGTGTCTTCATGTTATCAGCCGATCTAAAGCCAACATGTGTTAACAATGAGAAATTCAATTATTAAAAGCTTCTCCTTGTCAGATAAGCGATAAAACTTTAAATTGGCCCTTTTTTAAATGGAGTTTGGTGCTACCCAACTCATACGAGTTATGTGTGTATTTAATATACGTTATACACGTTCATTATGCATTCAGTAAGGCAACAGCAAGACTTGTTGATTGATATCCTTATGAGTATTTAATTATTACTTTAAATGCTGATTCTCCTGGATTGCACCCTTGAGCTGTGCCAATACTTTATGTAAAGTCTAATGAGGGCATATGGAGGAGGTTTGATCCTAACTCTTTACTGGAAAGTTAAGTCTTAGTCAGCAAGTCAGTTGTTGTTAAAGTACAGGCTGAGATGGAGCTTAATGGAAGAATGTTTTGACAACAGAGTTAATTTATTGTCCTCTTTGTTTACAGCTATTAGACAAAGATGTGCTTCTCATGCGGTATGTCAAATATGATGGATGTAGTGCTGTGGTAGTTGAGGGTGTGTGTGTGTGTGTGTGTGTGTGTTTTAGTGCCAAACCCTAGATGACCTTTAACCTCTTTAAATACATCGTGAAAACTACTGACTTACATTTTTAAAAACAAGAGTATATAATATTCAAGTATGAGTTTTCTACAGTCACTAGATGTATTACAAATTACTTAAAACATTAGGTATAGTGTGTTTCTTGGAAATGAAAGGATTTAATTGGAGTGATCGTTCTTCAGTAAGTATTGTGTATTCATTTTGTCAATATCACCGGACCGTTTAGCTCTTACACATCTATGGTTTAGAGATTCTTAAGGCTTGTAATTGGCAGGATGTGTAGTTTAAGGCTTTGTTAGCTATAAAGTATAATTAAATGTCAATTATTTATTAAAGAAAATGCTCATTAATTGGCATTGTTAAGATTTAAATGTGACAGATTCAGTCAACAAATTAGTTATCTGGTTATTGTTAAAAGTAGCTAAATAAAGTCAAGCTGAAAGGCAGACATGTATGAGGTTTAAGCAGATAGAAAATAAACCTTTTGAATTGTAATACAGCAAGTTGATTAAAGTACATGACAGAGACATTATACAACAACAGAGAGTGGACAAAGACAACAGAATACCAGGCCTAATGTTCTCCTTACTCTTCTATTGAAAGTTATTAAGGTGGGAAACGTAGTCCATCCGAACATCAATGAGTCACCTTCAATTACATTAGCTGTGAACTGGAACTAGCAGCGTCGTGTGTGTGTGTGTGTGTGTGTGTGTGTGTGTGTGTGTGTGTGTGTGTGTGTGTGTGTGAGTGTGTGTGTGTGTGTGTGTGTGAGTGAGAGAGAGCCTGTGTTTCATGGGAACTCAGCAGCAGAGACCTCGATGTGAAGCGCTGATGTGAGAGGGAAAAGCATGGCTGATAACCCGAGAGCCATCAGGTCACTTCCTCCCCCACTGGCTCCACTTCCTGTTCACCTCCATGTTCTCTGTCTCTCCTGGATCACAATTAGACTCTATAAGCCTTTTATATACTTTAAAGAGGCCCTACTATGCTTGTTGGTGTTTTCCCTTTCCTGTAGTGTGTTATTTAGGTGCATGTAAATGGTCTGCAAAGGCTACAATCCTAAAGTTCCCTCCTCAAACGCCTCCATTGGACTCCTTTCTACTTCCTGAACCTAATAACATAATAATTTAACTCTTGCACTTCTATTGGCTAGCGCTCCAACACATTGTACATGATAGGCTAAGGGGCGGGACATCTTTAAGCGGCTGACCCAATCACAACAGAGTTATTTTTCGAAGTTTCATGGGAAAGTCGTTTTTCCATAATCCAGACAAACGAACAGACAGGTAAACAAAATACTAGCGGAGGTAATTAAGATTAAAGCCCGCCTCATACATAAAATGGCAACTGTTATCATGTTCAACATTACATATAACTTCTATAATACACATTAAAGTTGTGTGTTCAGCTTGTTCTGCTTCCCCGAGTAGCAAAAAAGTCAGTCAGTTCTCCATTTTGGCAATCGTCTGAACGATATACTGTCTTGATGGAAGTAGCGTGACAATCTCGTAGTCTAACGTCAAATAATTGAGCGTTCTTTCAACAAAGGAAACTGTGGTTTGCGTTCCCTTCTCCCACCATCCCTCAGCATTAGTTTCTTTAAACTCTAACTAATGATTTTTCCAGAACATATCAAGAACTTTACCGTCTAACGCTCATACGAGTCTCTGTTTGGAAAAGTGAGACGTTTGAGAGTTTATTGTCTTTCTATCGTACTCGTCTCCCTTCCTCAGTCAAATAAGAGACCTGAATCTGTTCAAATAAGCCTGTAGACGGGACGGCCCATCAGGTCACTCAGCAGTCAGACCCCGAGCATGACGGCGCTGCTGCCTGTCTTCGCTCCACGCTGAGTTTATTGTCCTTGGACGCAGATGAGTAAAAGGCAGACGGGGAAACGCCAGAGATGCTAACTGTGGGAGGGAGTCCTGCCAAATACACACACCCAAGGGAACCATTAAAACACTGCACACACTACTACCTCCAACTCTCCTCCACACAGTCATAACCTCTAAAAAGGAAAGTCTTTTTTCCACATTGTCATTTGTCTCTGTGCACTCAGGGACACGTCTATCATTTTCACTCCGTGTCCTTCTTACAGGATCCTTCCACTTATTTATAATCTGCTGTTCTCTACTTTCGCTTCCTATGCTAACATTTCCCATCTGCAGCACTCCATCTTCAAACCTCTCTCTGCTCACTTCTTCTTCTTCTCATACGACCATCCTTCCCTTTCTCTGCACCACCACTAATGCCCCCGTTAGTGAGATTGATAACGTCCTGCAGCAGGAAAACAGACTCGCTCCTCTGTTTCCTGCTGTCCTGTAGCTGCAGAGGCTTTATTAGTTTAGAGACGGAGTCACAGGGACAGAGGGTGTGTGTGTGTGTGTGTGTGTGTGTGTGTGTGTGTGTGTGTGTGTGTGTGTGTGTGTGTGTGTGTGTGTGTGTGTGTGTCTGTGTGGTGGAATAGTTTTCGCTGCTCGTCAGCTGACTCCCGTGGGACTAATACTCTCAGGTTGTGTGGTATACTTGTGAGTTTCACGGACGCTTCTGGGTATTTTAATGTGTAGGATGCAGCAGCCGTCTCGTTGTAGATGGACGTGCATTCCTCCTGTACATCACAGATATTTGTGTAATTACACAAAAAAGGCCAGAATTTGTTCCCTAATCCTCGGAGATCAGATTAGAGAGACATCTAATTCTGCTTCCCTCTCAGTTCAAAGATGGGAGGTTTAGATTACACACCGCTCGTCCCTGATGGAGAATTCCTGTTTGTGTCCACAGCGCTGGATCAAGAAGGATCTTTTTACTTTATGGGTCTCTGTCTTTAAAGTATGGAGCTAGAATCGGGACCTGGTTTAGGAGCTTAGTTTAGCATCAGGAGCAGTAAAGGAACACATGTGCTGTAGCTTTTTATGGACATAATATCAGTCTGTTCAGCATTTCAAAAGAGACGTCGAAATAAAACTACAAGGCCAAGATGATGTTTTCATGATTATGGAAAAACTAGGATGTAGTGTGGACCAAAGAAGAACCCAAACCATTTTAGAACAAGTCCGAAACACGTAGCAGATATTAAAAAGGTTTCCACGTTTGTTAACATTGCAAAATAGGGCATTTGTGCTGCATTCATGTGTTGTAATAATTGAAGTTTCGCAATGGGAAAATGATTGTACATGCCGCCTTAAGTCGAATATATATCCATATTAAATCAATATTGTTATATACAAAAATATATCTTCCTATATTTTAAATGTGGTAATATGGAACAAGTGTTTTTACAAGGTTAAATTACATAAAAGTTACATAATTGTCCTCATTTGTTAGACTTTAATAGCTTTTCTATTATTATTATTATTACCCACTTAGCTGTGTTATCCACATTACTAATGATTACTTATCAAAAATAGTCCCCCTTACAATAGAACGCAATTGAATATATGGTCACTAATATTGTCACTTTTCTCCATACCACTCATCCTTAAATGTATTGTTGGATTATTAATACTAATGCATCCACTTTTAAGTAGCCTTTAAAGATGGTGAAATCAGTTATACCTCCTATATTGGGCAGTTTACTCCTTAATGCTTCACTTCAAGTTTAAAGTAGCATCAAATAGAAATGTGCAAGAAGTTTAGAAGTACCTCAACATCTAACTTGATGACAGAGGTAGAAACAGTGCTGGAGTAGATGTCCCTGTGTGTTATCCCCACGGATAGAAACCACTGACCTCTCCTTCTGTTTAGCCAGCTGGCAGCACTGTATTTGAAATAGGAGTGTGTCGTCCTGTAAATCATGTGTACTTCATAATGTAATATAAACTCCTGTCTCCTCTCTGCTTCTTGTCCTGTCTGTCTTTTCTTTCTGCTTCCTGTCTTCCTCTGCAGGTCTGATTACAGTCCCTTGTCCTCAACCAGCAGTAAGTAAACTAACAGCGACATAACACATTTCTAACACACACACACACACACACACACACACACACACACACACACACACAGCTCAGGCCCAGGACTTTATCTGTCTAATACACACGGACACAATAAATCCACTCACAGGGAGGATTGTGTTCTGGGAGTTTATTCGTCCGTATGGCCGGCAGCCAGTTTGAGAGAGGATTCTTGTTAAGGTTATATATACAGTCTATGGTTATAACAAGTGAATCTTATTTATTTCCTCCTACTTCTACCTTAATTTACATTTACTGCGATGCGACAGGCTATCAATCCAGAGACTCATTTCTGCCTTGATGGGGCAATACATTTAAACAATTAAGGTTAAAAAGCTGACTGAACTGGTTCATTTGAAGAGTTGGAGCTTTCTTTTGACTCCTCTGATGCTAATAGGGACCATAATATGGGTTTTTATATTATAGTCAATCGAGGGGATTTGGGGGAAACTCAACACATCTTTTAAACATTGACGCCGTAACAACACAGTGGCCTAACCCTCCTGTCCGATTTATAACTTTCATCAATCATAACTTTTTTTGTTTTACATTCGATTGCATGAAGGCTTTATGATATCCTTCACAGGAGACATTTGAACATATAACATTGCTGATCACACTTTCATTGCATTTTGGATGATTTAGTCAACTTTGTAACCGGTGTTCCCGGTCAGATAACACACACACACACGCACACACACACACACACACACACACACATACTCTAGATGTGTTTCCCGCTCTTATGTGCCCATCCCCCCACATGGATCACACCTGGCACACGCAATACATGTTCAGTGTCTGTTCTCTGTATATTTACTGCAGTTGTTCATGTGTGCCAGTACTCTGATACAGTATGCACAGTTTGAAAGGGCGTTGAATGAAATGTGGTGAGGATTAGTTGTTTTTGTGTTAATGTAATAGCAGTTAAAACAGGACTGGTCAAATTTGAGCGTGAACACCAAAGTAAGGGGGGGGGGGGGGACACGAAGACAATAGGAGGGTTGAAAAACGAATCTGGGATCAAATTGCTGTTTGCATTATTAAGTAGAGCCGAGACTGACACTCATGAAGTAACTTTGGGCAAACATGAGTAAATAAAAAACATACTAACGTAAATAAATAAATATTTGAAGTTTATTTGGGATATGTTTGGCGTTTACCTCTGCTTAATTATCTGCTGATGATAGTGTATATGTGTATGAGTGTATGTAGCTGGAAAGCAACTGCGCTGAGATTTCTTAGAAACAAGCTATGAGTGACTGATCAGCTACTAAATATGATTTGTCTGTCATTGTGCCAATGGCATGAACCAGGTGTGTGTGTGTGTGTGTGTGTGTGTGTGTGTGTGTGTGTGTGTGTGTGTGTGTGTGTGTGTGTGTGTGTGTGTGTGTGTGTGTGTGTGTGTGTGTGTGTGTGTGTGTGTGTGTGTGTGTGTGTGTGTGTGTGTGTGTGTGTGTGTGTGTGTGTGTGTGTGTGTGTGTGTGTGTGTGTGTGTGTGTGTGTGTGTGTGTGGCCTAGCATTACTATACTTGTGGGGACCTAAATCTGTTTACCCAGTCACATGTGGGGACTCACCTCCCTTATGGGGACAAAATGGAGGTCCCCATAAGGGAATCATTAATTTTAGGGTGAAGACTTGGTTAGGATTAGGGTTAGGCATGTGTTGGTTGTGGTTAAGGTTAGGATAAGTCTCCAGGAAATGCATGTAAGTCAATGTAATGTCCCCTGAAGTGATGTATACATGGTGTGTGTGTGTGGGTGTGGGTGTGGGTGTGGGTGTGGGTGTGGGTGTGGGTGTGGGTGTGTGTGTGATTGTGAGTTTGATGTGGTCATGACCTCTCTCCAGTCCGGTTGCCAGGTCTCCGGACCGCTCACAAAGGGAGGATTAAATTCAATATTAGCTCATCAATCTGGTCCACAGGAAGTTGCTTTATCACCAGACGCTCAGGAAGTCCACACACACACACACTCACACACCAACACACACACATAGACCGACACAGACATATCCAACATATTTTCCATTTTTCTTTCCTGTATCAGATGATCTTCTGCCCGCTATCGTCTCTGTCACACTGGAGGTCAGGAGCAGACGCACAGGCCGATAGTCAGAAACCCTTTAAATACAGGGTGTAGAAAGATGTGACCACAATGACAAAGTCACTGGACAGGAGCTACTACTACTACTGTACTACTGTCAATAGAGAATCTGATTTGATTTACAGGGTTCACTCAGATCCTTAAAAAGTCCTTCAGGCCATTCATTAACACAGGCCTACATTGGTATTAACTGTACTAAGAACGGCAAAGTAGAACCTGTGTCACCCACATGTTACGACGTTTACGTGCAGGATGCGATTGTAATGAATTTCATTCTGTAGAGCATTAAGAAATATCTTAAAACTTGTAAAACTGTAGGAACCACGGATGTAGGAATTCATCCTGCTTGTTGTCACTCAGATGTTGAGACTGTAACAAGAGATGGCAATTATGCAACTTAAAAACACGAGGTGACCAAATATCAGTAATATAAGTGATCATTATTTTTCCCTTTTCACACAGACGGTGATTAATATATCTTGCTCAATTAAGGATGGAAAGATTCTCTCAATGTTGACTACAGTGATGATCCCTGAAATTATTAAAAATCACAAGAAGTCTCCAGGTAGTGCCACGTTTGTGTCCAATATGTGTTGTCCTACTCAGGATTAGTTGATATAAACACACACCCTGCAGACAGAAAGTGAGAGTAGCAGCCTGAGCTGATTTGTCAAACTCACACTAATGATGACGACAGAGAGGACGGGACAGATGGACGCAAACAGATTTCCCAAAGAGGTGAAAGGTCAAAATAGAGAAGTCATCTGTCTAAGCGCTGTGTGTGGCTCCCTGATTTGTTGTGTGTGTGTGTGTGTGTGTGTGTGTGTGTGTGTGTGTGTGTGTGTGTGTGTGTGTGTGTGTGTGTGTGTGTGTGTGTGTGTGTGTGTGTGTGTGTGTGTGTGTGTGTGTGTGTGTGTGTGTGTGTGTGTGTGTGTGTGTGTGTGTGTGTGTGTGTGTGTGTGTGTGTGTGTGTGTGTGTGTGTGTGTGTGTGTGTGTGTGTGTGTGTGTGTGTTTTGATGAGTTCATGCAGCATCAGTCTCCCTCGGCTCCTGCCTCCTCAGAAGTATATTTAGGTTCTGGTAGAGAGCGTTCTGGTGTTTATACAGGTGGTGTTAACCCCTGACCTTTGACCTCAGCTCAGTCCGGCCCTAAGCCCCCCGCAGACAGACAGATATCACGTTCAACCACCAACGACTGTCTGGCCGAGATCATATGCTCTCATTTAGCTCCTGTGTATAAACTACAGCGCCTGGAATTCAAAATGCTTGAAATTGAGACTAAATCAATACAAGGCCAGTTGTTTAGGTCAGTGAGTCCGCAGAGGGGACCGAGTCTTAAACCTGGAAATTTAAATAAGATCTGTGGTTAACACAAATGTTATAACATAAAATAAATACTAAAAAATAAAAAAAAATACTACTCATGAATGTGTAATATAATAGATTTTAGGTGTCTTTAAAAATGTGGATGCTAACAAGAGAGACTATTATGGCGCTTTGCCACTAGGGGTAGTTCCGGCTTTTTTTTTTTTTACTTTTTCACTTTTTTCTGGCCCTCCAAAATCGAGGTTCTTACCGGGCCAACAACCGGGCTGAGTATGCTAAACTAGTGACGTAAACACTCTCGACTGCTGAATGGTCAGAGAGAATCGCTGGCAAGGGGGGGGGGCTACAACTACAACACAATGAACATATTGGACCGTGATTTAATTGTAATACACGTTTCAAAATGATGCCGAAGTAACAACATGCTGATGCCGGTCTGCAGACAGGCGGCAGGCGAGAAACCTTTTAAAATGCGTGTTTTCTGAATGAAGCTTGGCTAAGCTAACGTTGTATATGCTCCGACCGTCCACACTCACAACAACGGCCTACAGACATAAATAAACCAGCGACTGTATTAGCCATGACACAGACAGTCTGTGGTTTAACTTCTGTCTAGTGTCTGAACAGATATGAGGAGCTGTGAGCTCTGAGTGCTAACAGCTAACGGCTGATGTTGGTTTTGTGGTTCGCATTGAAGATGACGTCACGGCAGTTTTACGCAACGTCGCTAAGTACTAAGCCGTGCGAGGTCCTGCAGTGGAAAAGCGCCAATATATGCCATTGTGTCGGACATTATCCACCTTTAGCTTAGCAGTGTTGACGTGAAGTCTGAAACGCCTTTATTGTAGTCCTTTGTTTACTTCCACGACACAGTGACATCACTATGTAACAGTCACGCTTCTATTGGCTAGCGCTCCAACACATTGTAGGTGATAGGCTGAGGGGCGGGACATGTCTAAGCAGTTGAGCAATCACAACAGAGCCGGCCAGCTAACCAATCAGAGCAGACTGGGCTCTGGTTTCAGACAGAGGGTGAAAAGAGGTGCTGCAGCACAGACAGTATGAGAACAATAAAGAGCTTTTTGAACTTTAAAGCATGGAGACATGTAGAGACACTACATACTGATATACACCTGAACATCAGCAGGAGAGGACTCTTTAAATTAGAGACACTACATACTGATATACACCTGAACATCAGCAGGAGAGGACTCTTTAAAGTAGAGACACTACATACTGATATACACCTGAACATCAGCAGGAGAGGACTCTTTAAAGTAGAGACACTACATACTGATATACACCTGAACATCAGCAGGAGAGGACTCTTTAAAGTAGAGACACTACATACTGATATACACCTGAACATCAGCAGGAGAGGACTCTTTAAAGTAGAGACACTACATACTGATATACACCTGAACATCAGCAGGAGAGGACTCTTTAAAGTAGAGACACTACATACTGATATACACCTGAACATCAGCAGGAGAGGACTCTTTAAAGTAGAGACACTACATACTGATATACACCTGAACATCAGCAGGAGAGGACTCTTTAAAGTAGAGACACTACATACTGATATACACCTGAACATCAGCAGGAGAGGACTCTTTAAAGTAGAGACACTACATACTGATATACACCTGAACATCAGCAGGAGAAGACTCTTTAAAGTAGAGACACTACATACTGATATACACCTGAACATCAGCAGGAGAGGACTCTTTAAAGTAGAGACACTACATACTGATATACACCTGAACATCAGCAGGAGAGGACTCTTTAAAGTAGAGACACTACATACTGATATGAACCTGAACATCAGCAGGAGAGGACTCTTTAAAGCAGAGACACTACATACTGATATGCACCTGAACATCAGCAGGAGAGGACTCTTTAAAGTAGAGACACTACATACTGATATACACCTGAACATCAGCAGGAGAGGACTCTTTAAAGTAGAGACACTACATACTGATATACACCTGAACATCAGCAGGAGAGGACTCTTTAAAGTAGAGACACTACATACTGATATACACCTGAACATCAGCAGGAGAGGACTCTTTAAAGTAGAGACACTAAATACTGATATACACCTGAACATCAGCAGGAGAGGACTCTTTAAAGTAGAGACACTACATACTGATATACACCTGAACATCAGCAGGAGAGGACTCTTTAAAGTAGAGACACTACATACTGATATACACCTGAACATCAGCAGGAGAGGACTCTTTAAAGTAGAGACACTACATACTGATATACACCTGAACATCAGCAGGAGAGGACTCTTTAAAGTAGAGACACTACATACTGATATATACCTGAACATCAGCAGGAGAGGACTCTTTAAAGTAGAGACACTACATACTGATATACACCTGAACATCAGCAGGAGAGGACTCTTTAAAGCAGAGACACTACATACTGATATACACCTGAACATCAGCAGGAGAGGACTCTTTAAAGTAGAGACACTACATACTGATATACACCTGAACATCAGCAGGAGAGGACTCTTTAAAGTAGAGACACTACATACTGATATACACCTGAACATCAGCAGGAGAGGACTCTTTAAAGTAGAGACACTATATACTGATATACACCTGAACATCAGCAGGAGAGGACTCTTTAAAGTAGAGACACTACATACTGATATACACCTGAACATCAGCAGGAGAGGACTCTTTAAAGTAGAGACACTACACACTGATATACACCTGAACATCAGCAGGAGAGGACTCTTTAAAGTAGAGACACTACATACTGATATACACCTGAACATCAGCAGGAGAGGACTCTTTAAAGTAGAGACACTACATACTGATATACACCTGAACATCAGCAGGAGAGGACTCTTTAAAGTAGAGACACTACATACTGATATACACCTGAACATCAGCAGGAGAGGACTCTTTAAAGTAGAGACACTACATACTGATATACACCTGAACATCAGCAGGAGAGGACTCTTTAAAGTAGAGACACTACATACTGATATACACTTGACAATTAGCAGGAGAGGACTCTTTAAAGTAGAGTCACTACATACTGATATACACCTGAACATCAGCAGGAGAGGACTCTTTAAAGTAGAGACACTACATACTGATATACACCTGAACATCAGCAGGAGAGGACTCTTTAAAGTAGAGACACTACATACTGATATACACCTGAACATCAGCAGGAGAGGACTCTTTAAAGTAGAGACACTACATACTGATATACACCTGAACATCAGCAGGAGAGGACTCTTTAAAGTAGAGACACTACATACTGATATACACCTGAACATCAGCAGGAGAGGACTCTTTAAAGTAGAGACACTACATACTGATATACACCTGAACATCAGCAGGAGAGGACTCTTTAAAGTAGAGACACTACATACTGATATACACCTGAACATCAGCAGGAGAGGACTCTTTAAAGTAGAGACACTACATACTGATATACACTTGACAATTAGCAGGAGAGGACTCTTTAAAGTAGAGTCACTACATACTGATATACACCTGAACATCAGCAGGAGAGGACTCTTTAAAGTAGAGACACTACATACTGATATACACCTGAACATCAGCAGGAGAGGACTCTTTAAAGTAGAGACACTACATACTGATATACACTTGACAATTAGCAGGAGAGGACTCTTTAAAGTAGAGTCACTACATACTGATATACACCTGAACATCAGCAGGAGAGGACTCTTTAAAGTAGAGACACTACATATTGATATACACCTGGACATCAGCAGGAGAGGACTCTTTAAAGTAGGAATAACTCTGAGATGAGTATACTTTGCAAGCTTAATTGCAGTAAAGCACATGTGCAAAGAAACACTCTCACACATGTACGTTTCTCTCAGCGTGCAAACATCTGCTAGTGACTGCCAAGCTTTTGTTCGACGACTATCAATCCTGGCTCGACCTCCGCAGCACAGAGACTCTGTGAATGTGCTGATGCAGTTTGATTTCATTCACAGTTTTGAAATCTTCCTTTCCCTCCTGATTTCTTTCTCAGGAAGATATATTCCCACAGTCTTTGTTTTGCTTAACCGTTACCTGAAGTTGGATCCACTGAATCTGTTTTTCCAAGTTGTTCTCTTCTGGATGCTGGCTGTGCTGTACATTTTCAAGCGCCTACATCTGCAAGTAATAAATACATCTACAGTATATTTTTGTAGGTATTCCAAGTGTGACAAATCATGCATGTTTATAGTCTATTAGTATTTGTGTCTCTGCTGGGAGTCTTTCTGTTGTAATAGTCTGACCTCTGTCTAGTATAAAAACCATCTTTTGCACAAAACATTCGTTATTCTGACAGGCCACCCCCTCCTTCTTACATACGTGTACACACACACACACACACACACACACAGAGACCAATGTGGGGCAGGGTCACAGGTCACTCACGCTGAACGGACACTCATCTGCTGGGACCAATAGAGAGTGATGTCGTGTGATTAAGTGTTTGGGGTGGAGCTCAGTTGAAGAGTCTTGAATCAAAACCTATTTTCTCCTGAACGCTCTAAAGATGTAGAACACAGCAGCTGCAGGCGGCTTGAAAGACAAATCTCACTTTCACCATCTGTCAGTGCCTTTGCATGAAACCACTTCAGATCCTTAAAGGTCCCCTATTACACTGCTTTTCATCAATATATTATAGGTCTCAACAGAACATGTCTCTGAAGTGTTTGGCTCCAAACACCAAACTGATCATTGCAGCATTACCCATAATCCCCTCTGTTTCAGCCCTGCTTCCAAAGTGCTGATTCTCTGTCTGTTACTTTAGATGAAAATAAGGAGCCCCTCCCCACGCCCCTCTGAGAGACATTTGGTTACAAAGAACTCAATGGTGCTCTAGGAGGAGATTCAGGTGATAAGGGGGGGGGGTTACCTTGGTTGCTGATTGGCTAATGGTTACACAAGACAAAACATCGTTATGACATCACAAAGTGGCCAAAATCTGATCAGCTCATTTTCAGACAGGTTTTTATAGAAATGGATCAAAAAGAGAGAAAATCTTTGTTCCTGAAACTTTCAGAGTCTCTTTCCAAAGAGGGGACACATGTTGATGTAGAAGAGACATGAAGAAGAGGGGACACATGTTAATGTAGAAGAGACATGAAGAAGAGGGGACACATGTTGATGTAGAAGAGACATGAAGAAGAGGGGACACATGTTGATGTAGAAGAGACGTGAAGAAGAGGGGACACATGTTGATGTAGAAGAGACATGAAGAAGAGGGGACACATGTTGATGTAGAAGAGACATGAAGAAGAGGGGACACATGTTGATGTAGAAGAGACATGAAGAAGAGGGGACACATGTTGATGTAGAAGAGACATGAAGAAGAGGGGACACATGTTGATGTAGAAGAGACATGAAGAAGAGGGGACACATGTTGATGTAGAAGAGACATGAAGAAGAGGGGACACATGTTGATGTAGAAGAGACATGAAGAAGAGGGGACACATGTTGATGTAGAAGAGACATGAAGAAGAGGGGACACATGTTGATGTAGAAGAGACATGAAGAAGAGGGGACACATGTTGATGTAGAAGAGACATGAAGAAGAGGGGGACACTGTTGATGTAGAAGAGACATGAAGAAGAGGGGACACTGTTGATGTAGAAGAGACATGAAGAAGAGGGGACACATGTTGAATGTAGAAGAGACATGAAGAAGAGGGGACACATGTTGAATAGAAGAAGACATGAAGAAGAAGGGGACACACGTTGTGTATAAGAGACATGAGAAGAGGGGACACACTGTTGATAGTAGAAGAGACATGAAGAAGAGGGTACACACGTTGATGTAGAAGAGACATGAAGAAGAGGGGGACACATGTTGATAGTAGAAGAGACATGAAGAAGAGGGGACACATGTTTGATGTAGAAGAGACATGAAGAAGAGGGGACACATGTTGATGTAGAAGAGACATGAAGAGAGGGGACACATGTTGATGTAGAAGAGACATGAAGAAGAGGGGACACATGTTGATGTAGAAGAGACATGAAGAAGAGGGGACACATGTTGATGTAGAAGAGACATGAAGAAGAGGGGACACATGTTGTGTAGAAGAGACATGAGAAGAGGGGACACATGTTGATGTAGAAGAGACATGAAGAAGAGGGGACACATGTTGATGTAGAAGAGACATGAAGAAGAGGGGACACATGTTGATGTAGAAGAGACATGAAGAAGAGGGGACACATGTTGATGTAAGAAGAGACATGAAGAAGAGGGGACACATGTTGATGTAGAAGAGACATGAAGAAGAGGGGACACATGTTGATATAGAAGAGACATGAAGAAGAGGGGACACATGTTGATGTAGAAGAGACATGAAGAAGAGGGGACACACGTTGATGTAGAAGAGACATGAAGAAGAGGGGACACACGTTGATGTAGAAGAGACATGAAGAAGAGGGGACACATGTTGGGAAGAGGGGACACATGTTGATGTAGAAGAGACATGGAGAAGAGGGGACACATGTTGATGTAGAAGAGACATGAAGAAGAGGGGACACATGTTGATGTAGAAGAGACATGAAGAAGAGGGAACACATGTTGATGTAGAAGAGACGTGAAGAAGAGGGGACACATGTTGATGTAGAAGAGACGTGAAGAAGAGGGGACACATGTTGATGTAGAAGAGACGTGAAGAAGAGGGGACACATGTTGATGTAGAAGAGACGTGAGAAGAGGGGACACCTGTTGATTGTAGAAGAGACATGAAGAAGAGGGGACCACATGTTGATGTAGAAGAGAGACATGAAGAAGAGGGGACACATGTTGATGTAGAAGAGACATGAAGAAGAGGGGACACATGTTGATGTAGAAGAGACATGAAGAAGAAGGGACACATGTTGATGTAGAAGAGACATGAGGAAGAGGGGACACATGTTGATGTAGAAGAGACATGAAGAAGAGGGGACACATGTTGATGTAGAAAAGAGGACACATGTTGATGTAGAAGAGACGTGAAGAAGAGGGGACACATTTTGATGTAGAAGAGACATGAAGAAGAGGGGACACATGTTGATGAAGAAGAGACATGTAGAAGAGGGGACACATGTTGATGTAGAAGAGACATGAAGAAGAGGGACACATGTTGATGTAGAAGAGACATGAAGAAGAGGGGACACATGTTGATGTAGAAGAGACACGAAGAAGTGGATTTTGCATAATAGGTGACCTTTAGAGCTAAAGGGTGATATATTTGAAAAATGTCCCGATCACCTTTAGAGTGTCGCTGTTATGACATATTTTTGTAGGCTGACCCTGAAGTTAGCATCGCAAGGGGGACGCTAGACAAAAAGCAATGGGATATCCCCATCCACCGCTGAGCTACAGGCGGACTTGCACAACAGACTTTATTTCAGGCTTCTAACCACAAACATTTCCAAAACAACTTCGACTAAGAGACGAGCGAACCCCAAAATGCTAAGTTGTATCCTGTGTTTTGGGACTCATTTCCACACCGTTCTTTTGAGTGTGGGAGAGAAACTCCTTTGGGATTGTACCCATTGCAGACCATTTACATGCACAGAAACCTATATAACACACTACAGGAAAGGGAACCCCCCCAAAAGGCATGATAGGGCCTCTTTGAAACTGTGAATGCAGCTTGCCTCAGCATTCCCTCGGTACCGATCTGATTAGCCTGTGGGACAGACAGTACACAGTAAAGACAGAGGCTGATATCAATTAGACGAAATAAAAAAACAGCAACACTGAATCGTTTGTGCTTTAGTCAGCAATTTGAGTCACACAGAAAAAGGCAGAGAAAATAAAAAGGTTACTGTACAAACCAAATGGACCCAGTGATTAAATCATTTAAAGAAAACACTGAATAAAACAGATTAACTTTTAAAAAAGTGTGTTTCTCAACTCTTGTTCGCTGCTTACTGATGTTTGCTCTGTTGTTTCTTTAATCACTTAAGATCCAAACGTACGAGGTCTAATACAGTCAAAATGTATATAGTTAGAAACTACCATTTGAATTATAACATGTAGCTTAAAACTGGATTAAAGTCAATTAAAGACAGCTGACAGACAACCACATATATACTTGTAAGCGAGGTTGTATAGTCAGACACTTTGTAAGGTGACGTACGAGTCTTGAAGGACAGTGTTGAGAAAAAATTGTAAGCGCCAAACCACACACAGTGATGTCAACCAAATACAGTCAGTTTAAATAGCACCTGATAGATCAAGGACCACACACACACACACACTCTGGTGCTTTCTCCCTAGTTGAACCTAGCGTAGAGCAGCATGCTGAGCCATAAAGCAGCTTGGATTAAGTGTTTCCAAATGTCCTCCAGATCGAGGGTTGCACTACGAGCTGAATGCTGCAGTCAGCTGTTTGTTAATGCTTTAATTGAGAAGTTGTGTGTCAGCCTTGTTGTGGGCCTCTTTATGTTAATGAATTACTGAGGAGGAGGTGCTCATTGAAATGTGTTTAGTTGTTTTGGATCGGCACATTGCGTTGAATGAAACAATGACTGTTGAAGTTAAAGGTTTTTATGGTTCCCCTCGGTTCCTTATAACCAGGTTTAATGAGATCTGAGTCGGGTTCTCTCGTATTGTTTCTGGTGTGTGTGTGTGTGTGTGTGTGTGCGTGTGTGTGTGTGTGTGTGTGTCCAAAACCTACATGAGAGCTCTAATTATACTCAGGACTTTCAGAGGAACTCAAGGTTAGCTTTTGGATCGGGTGTCTTTTAAAAACAAAGAAGTAGAAATCAGGTTTGATTAGGTTTTCCATGCCTGATCCTGAATATGAGTTTTCTGATACGTCAGTGATATTTAAGAAGTTAAATATTGATATCATGTTAATAGCACACATCATTTTGTGTCATTGGGATGTACAGTACATGTAGTCTGGAAAGGAATAAACGTGTTTGGAATTTATGGAATGACAAAAGCTTGGGGGTTAGATATCGTGTTTTGTGTAAATGTAAATAGCCAATCATTGTTGAGAATAGAAAGTAAATACCAAAGTCTTTGTAAACCTTGTGTCCGTGTTTAAACTTATGTAATCATGCAGACGGATAAATCACGGACAGTATGTAAACAACGTGAGTTTGAGTTGTGTTTTTCCTCTCCTTGAATGACCTATGTGTGTGATCTTTACTGGATGTTTATACGGTATTTCTAATGTTTGGAGTAAAGCTTAATTTAAATAATCCAGCACCTCTTAGTTTCCCTTTGTCTCGTTTTTTTTGTTTCCATCCCCCGTGCCCCATATTTGGCCAAAAACAGACAAAACTATAGATGAAACAAAGATAAAGACTAATAATTGATTGTGTTAAAATCCCAAAAATAGTTTTCTTTTGGCTAGAATAATCGTAAAATAAGATTTTATATCCTGACAGTCCTTTTCTCAAACATTATACAGTTTCTCCACGAAAAACTTGCTTGTGTATATGCATACAAATAGAGTTAACTAGTGTCACAGCCTTGTGTCTACAGCTGTGGCGAGCCGTGACTTTTATACCCCCCACCCCTTCCCTCGAGTTATTACGTCACAGCGTATACTTCAGCGGAATATCAAAACAACGGCCCGGGGTGCAAAACGCATCAATGACAGCGACCCTCTACCACACAAAACAACACCTGTAAATAACCCTATTTGTGTTCTTTGAAATTGAAAAGGATATTGCATTGTGTTTGTTACTTTCGTTGCAGTTGTATGTCTTAAGTGTAATTTGGCATGCTTTTATTTTGAAGGCGAGTTAATGCTATTGACAGGAAGTTGTTGTTGTTATGGAAACAAGAAAAGTTTCACAGCGGGCGGAACTTGTCATAAAGTCCGCGATAATAACACCCACCCATTTAGAGGGAAGATATGATTGGTCAATTGTACTGTCATTTGACATTACTCTCTCGTTCAGTTACTATAGCGACCCTCTGTGAGTTCACAGCTGGACCGCCTGGACGTCCAATCAGCTCCTCTCTTCACTCGCAGAGACGAGCTTCTTTCATTTAACCCTTCACATTCCAACAGAAACTGAATAGGCAGATTCGAAGGATTTAATTATTTGGAAATGTTATTTTAAATACAATTAAATCAAGTTATTTTGGTGAAACTAATGAAAAATATAACTATAAAAATATATTATTTTTTTTTATGTTTTTAAATATTATTTTGTAGAATATCGTGGAGGGCCCTGACGGCTCGCCACTGGTCTATGGTCACATCATCAGCACCTCACCACTTTTGTATTGCTCTACTAATCGAAGCTGCCTTGTCCCAGGTCAGTTTGGACAGTGAAGGTCACATGACCTGCATGAATTTGGACGAGCCCTGTCGACGGGCTTTGCTCTCGTCCCTAAGCCTCCTTTTCTAATCCTTCCCCACACAACAGTCAAGTCGTAACCCATCTCTAATCTTTCTAATTCTCAAGTTTGACACCAGCAGCGGCTCCACTTTTACATCTGACTGCTTTTATCTTCTGTGAAACGTCCAGGTTGGCGGCGCTCTCACTTTAATGTCTCAGAGTCTCTGTAATGAGAGAACCGATTCAAGGATAAGGCTGGAGTTGTTCTAGATTTTTTTTTAATTCTCAATAGATGAAAAAACTAAGACCATCAGAGTGTAAATCTGCCAGGGACACAAGCCCATTGTTCCTACTGGAGACACTATCTTCTTAAAACGTCTCAATAATTGCCTCAAACAGCTGTGCACTCATTACTTAAAGAGCGGTAGATGGTGCATCTATTGGAGGACTTTTTTCAGCTGCAGATAAACACCTATTGGTTTCTGTAGGGAGTTTTAGCAGCGTGAGTGAACGTGTGATTAACAAACGCCTCTGCACTTGATGTGTGCTGATGCAGGTTTATTTCATTCACTGTTTTGAAATCTTCCTTTTACTCCTGATTTCTTTCTCAGGAAGATATATTCCCACAGTCTTTGTTTTGCTTAACCGTTACCTGAAGTTGGATCCACTGAATCTGTCTCGTGTTTTTGTATGCGTGTTGATGCTAATGAAAGAATATGTCCTCCAGTATGAATCAATCATGTGTTTTTAACCCTTAGATGCCCGAGTGACTGGACCCTACACTCTTCCATAAGTGGGTCAAAAAGGACCCGTATTAGAATAATGTGTTTTTAATTATATTAATCTATTAATATAATATGCCATTTGTCATTTTTGGTTAAGAAAAATCACTTGTATAATATTTAGTATTATATTTTGGTTCACACTAGAAATATTTTATATTTAATTTTTCACTATTTATACTTTTAGACATTTTTTTTACATTTTGAAAAAAAACATTTTTGACCCACTTATGGAAACTTGGGGTAGTAATACAAAAACTACAATTTCTTAAAATATAAATTTCAAATTAGAATGGCATGATATCCAAAACATGTTTTTTGAGGAATAGCTGGAATATGAAATGATAAAAAAATGCAATTACAAAGATACTTCAAGAAAACCACCTCACCGGGTCCAAAAAGACCCACTTGTGCATCTAAGGGTTAAAAGTGTTACACATGAAGCTCTATGACACAGAGAATTAAGTAACTTAGTAGGAGCAAGTCATCATTGATTTTGGTATTTACGTCTAATCCGATACTCTAAGAAAATTGGATGCTAGACTCATCGTGGCTTTGTTCTCTCTGCTCTCATAGCGTCTAATTTCGGCCAGAGCAAGCAGTAATAAAAAGTTTAAACCCGCAGCAAACGGCAGACAGAAACATTTATGTTGCAGTTAAAGAGACAGATATGTCCCGTAGGAGATGGTGGAGACCAAAAGCTAAAAGAGAGAGAATACTGGATTTCATTCATCATGATTAACGTATCTCTTGGCGTTAGGGTTTAATGGCTTTTCATCGAATGTGAATCCTTTGTTTTATCGGCTTATTGAATTTGATTCCTTTTAATCAGGTTTAGCTTGTAGCCATTTTAAGTCACAAGGTTTGTAAAGGAAGTCAATGATTGGCATCCAAGTCTCTTAACTAACACACAGGGATATGTGTGTCCATCAGAAGTAAGGTTACACAAACTCATGGAAACCAACATGATTTTAATGAAGTAATTTAAAGTAGTTCTCCATTGAACTGTTTCCTCATTCAGAGAATACTGGATTTCCATTAATCAGGTGGCCTGAAACACGACAAATAAATAATGTCGCTCCATTACTTGGTTAGGTCTATAAGTTTGCCACACCCACTTATAAGGTGATGATATTTCGGTACTAGAAAAGTAACTTGGCACACTTTAATTATAGAGTAAAACTTCTCTATTCGACTTTTTGAAATAATGAAAGGTTTTACTGGACTCTTAAGATCTAATATTATAGTTAGGACTAACATTTTAATTTCCTTGGCTGCAGTGAAACCTTCATAAGAAAGTTGGAATTTGCATATTTTATTTTTCTTAACCAGACGACAAAAAGAGGCCCCCATCTTAGATTTCCTCCTTCAGTTGTTTTGACTTAGACTGAGGGCCAAGCTAGTTGAGCTGTGACTGCACTACCACACACACACACACACACACACACACACACACACACACACACACACACACACACACACACACACACACACACACACACACACACACACACACACACACACACACACACACACACACACACACACACACACACACACACACACACACACACACACACACACACACACACACACACACACACACACACACACACACACACTGCTAATCACTCTCATATGTGCAGGGGCCAGCAGAAGGCTGTTGTTTTATCTCACGTCATCCTCTGTGCGTACATGTGTTGCCGGTTACCACTCGAACACACAGCGAAGGTAGAAGTCTGTGAGAAAGAGAAGAAGACACGCCTCTCTACAAATACATGTTGTGTGTGTGTAGAGGATGTTTGTGCGCAGTGTGTCAGTCGAGTCAGAACATCAGCTTCAGCTTGAAGACTGGAGTGGATTAAGAGCTTAGAGACTCACTCCTTCAGAGCTTTACTCACAAACCCCCTTCAGTCCATCAGGATTGGGGTGACTTAATCCCTAATTTATTCGTCTCCCCATTCAATCGTATTGCTGGAGGAAAGCACACGCTTCAATATACAAGGGATTGACTTGTATGTTCTGGAAAGCAGTACCTGGTGTATGTTTTCGCTGCTGCTGAGCGAGTTCTCTGTTGTATGTGTGACAGATGCGTATGTGAATTCACTGAAATTAGATCATTTACAGTAAACACCTCAGCGTTCTTCTGTACGTATGTATCTGCAAGTTTGTGTGTTAATTGTTCTTTTCAATAATTATTGGATGGTTTATCAACTGTGATTAACTACAACCACACAACATTTTACAAAGGTCTAAAGACGTCTGGAGTCGAAAGGCTAATTAATATAAATAAAGGTATTTGAGTACAAAGCGATATATTTCATAAGCATCACAAATTCCAAACTAACCGTAAAGTTAAAGAAACGTTCTCTAAAACAGTAGCGTTCAGAAATAGCAGCATTGTATTACACTGCATTAGATATGGTGGCTAATAAACTGGTCACTAAGACTTGATTTAGGCAAACAGAAAACAGTTCACATAAACCACAAGGAGTCCAAATAATAGAATTCAGACAAGACTCTTTCAAGGTGTATAGTGACATAATTGAATACTTTTTCATGAACTTCGGACCAGTGCTTTTTTCATAATCCTGCTGACAAACAAACCGAGCCAAAACCTGTTGTATTGGCTGAGGTAAAAAGGAACGTCGGAAGTTATAGTCAGAAATGCAAGAAACTGAGATGTTGGATAAAGGATTATTATATGTTTTAAAATCAAAGCAAACGCCATTGTTCTAACTATCAGCTGATTGTCAATGAAGTCTCTATTCCTGTTGGACCTTTGTCGTGTGTCCAACTCCTGAAAAAGGACACCGTAATGAGAATTGTGTTCAAGTTACAGTCGAGAAATCAGGGCGTCCGTACAATGTGTTACACACCTTAAAGATCTCCATCATCCCTGTGTGTGTGTGTGTGTGTGTGTGTGTGTGTGTGTGTGTGTGTGTGTGTGTGTGTGTGTGTGTGTGTGTGTGTGTGTGTGTGTGTGTGTGTGTGTGTGTGTGTGTGTGTGTGTGTGTGTTGTGTGTGTGTGTGTGTGTGTGTGTGTGTGTGTGTGTGTGTGTGTGTGTGTGTGTGTGTGTGTGTGTGTGTGTGTGTGTGTGTGTGTGTGCGTGCGTGCGTGCGTGCGTGTCGTTCTTGATCCTGCCGTATTAGCGTATCTCTTCAGGCCACACAAGGACACTTTGTGTTATAGGGTTTAATGGCTTTTTTATAGAATGTGAATCCTTTGCTTTATCAGCTTAATGAATTTCCTTTCTAATCACCTAATGACATTTCCTCAGGTTTAGCTGGGTTCTAACAATATCAGGTTATAGAATTTGTAAATACAGTAATTGACGTTCAAGTGTAACACACAGGGATTATTTTTGCCCTTCGGAAGTAAGGTTATGCAAGGGGTTCAAGTCCCACTGTACACTCTCAATGGTCTCACCTGCAGGCATAACATGTTGACAAGAATGTAATTCAACTTCGTGTTGGAATGACTTTTTTTTAGATTTGTCTTCCCCAAAAATTATAGAAATAAAGACTGAAGGTTTGTACAAGATGTAGCTACTAGCTGATTACCACCTGTAGTCCCTGAAGAACACTCCTCTTAAAACCGCATACCTATATGAAAGTATTGCATACATATGTATATCCAAACTGTTTGTCAAAATGTCAAGTAAATGTTCACAAGACTGGTTGCTTAAAATCCCATTTCTGACATCACAGGTGAACAGAAACATGTCTTCTCACCTTTAAACAACGTTTCCTCGTAACGTGATCCTAACATTTAGGAAATGTCACTTCTTTGGTCACGTAGAAACTGCCCTTTTGCTAAAAGGCCAGCGGGACTCATGAGACAGTTTGGCCTCTCTGTTTCATGGATTCTGGCAGTCGCTGTGCCAGGGACAAGGAGACTGTGTGTCCTTCTCTAAAACAGCCTCACAGCACAGGCGAAATGGGACAAGTCCCCCGAGGAGGCAGATAAAGACCTCTGGAAAACCAGAGAACATGGAGATGGCCTGATACGGTGTGTAGAAGTAAGAATGAAAACACCGGGTAAATATGACTTTGGGAACTTTTCAGTGGGGTTTTTGCGCTACCTGTGCCAGGGAGTTTTTCCAGGTCAGCGGTTCAGGGGGAGGGCGCACCTGAATGCATCGCTCCTGCTGTGGGTCTGGAACATTCCTCCGGGCTTCAGTAATGACCTCCTAATGGCACTAATGAGCCTCCACTGAGAAGCCCTGCTCCACATGGGTCTGCTGGAGAGGAGGGGGGGGGGGGTTAGTGGGAGAGAGGGGGAGAAAGGTAAACATAGAAAATGGGAGAAAGATGGAGTTAGATGTGGAAGAGTGAAATGGAGAAGGAAGGGAGAGAGGGAAGAAAGAAGGAAAGTAAAGGGGCCCGGTATCCCGAGGAATAACGTTCATTTTGGATTTATTTCATCACAATCTTTTTATGTGTATTGGTTTTTATCGGCACACATGCACAGCACATTGAAACTTAGACACTGCACTTAACCCCTCCTAATGTTAGGACCAGTGGGTGCTAATGAAGCAGGCAGCAGTGTAGGTGTCCAGTGGCTTTTAAAGGGCACCTAAGTTGTGCCCAGAAGGCAAACACTTGGTCCGTTTGGGGACTTGAACCAGCGACCCTCTGCATACAAAGCCAAGTCTCAGCAGACTGAGATACTGCTGTCCCCAAAACTTCCCTTGTTGTCTAACCTCAACCATTCTGTAGGTGCCATGCAAAGATATTGCAGAAATAAATATTTTTAAAACACTATTAATGAATGTATGGAACCCCCCATTGTTACTTGGACTATTCCACATCATCCCCCTAGCAGTTGCATTCATGGAGTTTGTTACGGTGTATGTTGGAAGCAGGACCCACATGCAGATATACATTGAAAAAACTCCTTTATTTCAAGGTTAGGGATATAAACAAAGACAAAACAGAACACTCACCGACGAACTAGTCATGACACAAGACGAACCGACAAAGACAGACAGAAAAAACAGAACTTAAATACACACGAGACTAATTATACAGGACACAGGTGAGGTGGGAGGAGAAAACAGGGACACCAGGTGAACACAATCGGGTGATAAGACACACCAGGGAAACTAACGACAGGGAACCACAGACAGATCTAAAGACAAAACACAACGCAGACAGAAAAGCAAAGACAGATCTAAAGACAAGACACAACGCAGACAGAAACAGGCAAGACAGGAGGTGAAGACCTTCAAAATAAAACATGAAACAAAAGACAGAAAAAGACAAGACAATAAAGACAGATCGTGACAGAGTTTGTGGCTTGTGTTGTGTGTAGTGGACATGTGTGTGCGTTCATACAAATATACCACACAGAATTCAAAATGTTTTAACAGTTCGTAACAGACAGTCATTCTTCAGCATCCGTCGGTCACCTACACCTTACACTACACATCAATGTAACCCAATGTATGTTGTACTTAGATGTATATAGCGCCTTTCAGGGGACCCAAGGTCGCTTTACAGAAAAACAGTCAGACAAACAAAACAACAAATAAATAATAATAATGTTATCTCTTCTTTTCTTTCTCTCGCCCTATTTCTCCTCCCCTTGCTCTCTCTCTCTTGTCTCGATGCTGTTGTCTGTGGAGGCGAGTTCTCCATGGGCGAGTTCCAGGACCCCTTCCTCGTCAGCGTCCACCTCATCGCCGACCCGGGTCAGGGCCGGTTCCTGCAGCGCGCGGCTGATGGCCTGCTGGCGTGGGTTCACCCCGAGCTGCAGCTCTTCAGGGTCTCAGAGCGGGCCTCCGTCTCCCGGCCGAAGCACCATCAGAACGGCCCAATGGCACCCAGCCAACCGTCCATGGCGGTCATCGTCTTCCTCCAGGAGGCGTACGGTGGCGAGGAGCAGATCCTGAGTCTGCACCGCGCTCTGCAGAGACCTCCGTGGAGATACCACCACACGGAGAAAGTCAGCAATGGCCGCCGGATGTTACCTCTGACGCCGTGCAGTCAGGACTTCTTCACTCTGTCGTCTGGAACGCCGCTGTGGGCCGTTCGTCAGGTCCACTACGGGAAGGAAATAGTGCGATTCACAGTTTACTGCCGGCATGAGAACTACGTGGACATGGTGCGGCTCTACAAGCTGCTGCTTCAGCGCAGGGTGTCGCAGAAGAAGGAGGACTTCTGCCTCTTCGTGGTATACTCCAACCCCGAAATGGAGATCCAGCTGTCGTTCAAGAGGCTGCCGAGAGGTCAGAGTCCGCTGGTGATGGAGTCAGCTGTGATGGAGGTGAGGGTCCGGGACGTGGGGACGCTGGTTCCCCTGCTGCCTCAACCCTGCAGCCCCATCAGTGAGGTGCGCTGGCAGACTGAGGACTACGATGGGAACAAGATCTTACTGCAGGTGAGAGAGAGCTTCCTGTTGGGGCTAAAGCTCCTAGATCGATACGATAATACTTTAATGGTCAGATCAAGTCTGCAATGTGACTTGCATCACAGCAGTGTAACTTCAACAGACAAATATCAAGACACAACACATGGAAAACAAACAACACACATTTAACATAACAGCACAATCACTGAGAGAACACCTGCTGCCTTCAGCGTGCACTTGACCTGGATTCAGCTCTGTATTTACTGTGAGGATTGACTGGAGCACAAAGGATGCTTCAGACTGACTTTATTGAATCGCAGGACCCTGTATCTCCGATTAGATGATAGCAGTTCATATTCGCTGTTCAGAACAGATCATAGCCAACATGATAATTACAATACATATAGAGATAATTGATCACGATTATTCATTGGCTTTACTGACAAAATATCTCTATTGACCTGAAGCTTAGTGGGCTCCATAGCAGCACCACACATTACATATCCACAAACACTTCCATAGAAACTTTAAATATGAATAAAGCTCTTGAATGAACACACTCTCACACACACACCCCATGGTGCTTGTATGGAGGGTATCGGTTTCAGAGGGGGGGGGGGGTGTGTCCAGGCGGTGGCAGATAAGTAGTTCTGAAAGTTCAATCCGATTAAGCAGCAGTCCATTACTGCGATTGGAAACAGCTCCGAGGAAAACAATAAGCTAATCTGGCCTGACAAAGGACCATATGCATGATGCTGGACCGCCACCTGGCCACACACACACACACACACACACACACACACACACACACACACATGCACACACACACACACACACACACACACACACGCACACAAACAGGGCCAGGATAATGTTAAAACGTTTATTAAATTAATGATACAACTGAAGTTCTGTAGTACTGGAGGTATTTATCTCATTGCAAGTTTAAAGTATATTTGTAATGCTATCCTCAGTCAATTTTATATAACCGATCGTCTTAACTGTTAGAATAGTATATACAAGTGATAAATGACACACAGTTGTTGTTGTTGTTGTTGTTGTTGTTGTTGTTGAATGTTTTCTTGTCACAATTGGAAACTTAACTCTTCAATAAAATGTTCCAAATTCATACAAAAGTGACCCCAAATCAGATATTTTATCAGGTTTAAGAATAACTCATTCAGCGTGACATATTTCATGGACTCCATTGCTCCTGCAGTGTTGTGTATCTGAGGATCAGTGTTTATATCTCGTGAGGTCAGATCTACGGCTGACCCGGCTCATCCCGACATAACTGAAGTTCAGAAGGCTCTGATCATCGCCATGTCAACAACCTCATTACCCAGCACCCCCTGCTGCTGCTCATCATCGGCATTGTCACATTTTGTCCTCACGGAAACTGTACAGATCCTGTCACGTCGTATTAGCGCACACACTCTCTCCCTAACATGCAACCGAAATAACTTTAATGCTGACCTGCTGCATCTTTTGGAAATGACCTCACACACACACACACACACACACACACACACACACACACTTTTATCCTGCTTTGGCTTCCCTAAAGTGTCATTAGGTTTTAAATCAATACACTCACTGCCTCTCTGTCCTGTGTGGGAGAGATAAGTATGCAGCCGTGTAACAACTCACGTCTCAGAGTGATGAAAGCAGAAGAAGAAGAAGAAGAAGGGCAAAAGAGCAAAGGATAACAGGCGGTGGACTGTAGAGGAGAGAGAACAGCAGACAAGAGGGCGGTTATGATCCGAGAGGAAAACACTGAGGCTTTGTTACACTCTCTCTCCTTTTTCTCCAAACACACAGACACATTTGTTCTTTTATCCTTGTTAGGATGGTAATTAATACAGTACATTCCCACGCCCCTTTTAAAGAGGACATTACACTTTCAGGTTCATATCAGTGTGTAGTGTCTCTACTTTAAAGAGTCCTCTCCTGCTGATGTTCAGGTTCATATCAGTGTGTAGTGTATCTACTTTAAAGAGTCCTCTACTGCTGATGTTCAGGTTCATATCAATGTGTAGTGTCTCTACTTTAAAGAGTCCTCTCCTGCTGATGTGCAGGTGTATATCAGTATGTAGTGTCTCTACTTTAAAGAGTCCTCTCCTGCTGATGTTCAGGTGTATATCAGTATGTAGTGTCTCTACTCTAAAGAGTCCTCTCCTGCTGATGTTCAGGTGTATATCAGTATGTAGTGTCTCTACTTTAAAGAGTCCTCTCTGTCACGGTTGTCATGTCAGGTCACGGGTCTATGTCTAGGTTTGGGTGTTTTCACTGCTCTATGTCATGTTTTCCTCCTGGGTTATTGTCTGGTCCTTTTCCCTGTGTTTTTCCTCCTGTCGTTAGTTTCCTCACCTGTGTCTCGTTAGCTGATTGTGTTCACCTGTGGCCCTTGTGTTTCTCCTCCCCTGCCCGGCTGTGTCTTGTCTTGTAATTATCCCTCCCTGTATTTAGTCTTGTCTCGTCCTGTGTTCAGTGTTGGTGCTTCTTTTGTTTGTGACCTAGTTCACCGTAGAGTGTTTTGTTTGTTAAAGTTTATATATTAGATAAGAGCCCTTGCAATAAAGGTATTATCAAGTGTTATCTGCGTTTGGGTCCTACCTGCTTCACTCTGCGCTATCAGAAAGCACCAACCAGAAATGGGCCCAGCAGATCCGTTCGAGTGGGAATTATTGAATTTTTCCTTTTTTTTGGCTAACTGCTCGGATCGATGGAAGAGAGCACCCGGATTTCAGCAGCGAGAGGCTGTGTTGTCGGAGGCGCGCCAAATGGCTAGAGAGAAACCAGGTTTGGTGAAGTTCTTACCTGGCTGGATTTCAAAGATCCTCACGGTGCGTGATTCCCGGCCTGCTAGCCCCAGGCATGCTAGCTCCCTGCCTCCCGATTCCCAACCTGGCACCATACGCCTTGGTGGGTTCCGTCTGGAGTCAGCCCCGGCTTCTTCCCCATTTCCTGCTCCTGTCCAGGATCCATTCACGGGTACTCGTCTGGCTTATGGAGGTCCACGTAGTATTCAGGCGGCTGCTAAAAGGAGTCGCAAGGCCAAGCTAGCAGCCCGAGCCCCAAGAGCCATGGCTCCAGCCCCAGTTCCGGCCCCAGCAGCCATGGTTCTGGCTCCAGTACCGGCTCCAGTACCCCTGGTCCCGACTCCAGTTTCGGCTCCAGGACTGGCTTACCGGCCAACGCCAGCTCCCCGTGTCCTGTCGGCATACCGGCCGACGCCAGCTCCCCGTGTCCTGTCGGCATACCGGCCGACGCCAGCTCCCCGTGTCCTGTCGGCGTACCGGCCGACCCCAGCACCTCGTCTCTTGTTGGCTCCCCAGCCAACACCAGCTCCCCGTGTCCTGTCGGCATACCGGCCGACGCCAGTTCCCCGTGTCTTGTTGGCTCCTCAGCCAACACCAGCTCCCCGTGTCCTGTCGGCGTACCGGCCGACTCCAGCACCTCGTCTCTTGTTGGCTCCCCAGCCTACACCAGCTCCTCGTGTCCTGTCGGCGTACCGGCCGACTCCAGCACCCCGTGTTCTGTTGGCGAACCAACTCTCTCAAGTTTCCCCTCGAGTCCCCTCTCAAGTCAACTCTCCAGTGTCCTCTCGAGTCACCTCTCAAGTCAACTCTCCAGTGTCCTCTCGAGTCACCCCTCAAGTCAACTCTCCAGTGTCCTCTCGAGTCACCTCTCAAGTTTCCCCTCAGGTCTCCTCTCGAGTTCCCTCTCAAGTCCCCTCTCAGGTCCCCTCTCGAGTTACCTCTCGAGTCACCTCTCAAGTCCCCTCTCAGGTCCCCTCTCGAGTTACCTCTCGAGTTCCTTCTCGAGTCCCCTCTCCAGTCCCTTCTCAAGTTCCCTCTCAAGTCCCTTCTCAGGTCCCCTCTCGGGTTATCTCTCGAGTCACCTCTCGAGTTCCTTCTCGAGTCACCTCTCAAGTCAACTCTCCAGTGTCCTCTCGAGTCACCTCCCAAGTCAACTCTCCAGTGTCCTCTCGAGTCACCTCTCAAGTTTCCCCTCAGGTCTCCTCTCGAGTTCCCTCTCAAGCCCCCTCTCAGGTCCCCTCTCGAGTTACCTCTCGAGTCACCTCTCGAGTTCCTTCTCGAGTCCACTCTCCAGTTTCCTCTCGAGTTCCCTCTCAAGCCCTCTCTCGAGTCCCCACTCAAGCCCCTACTCATGTGCCGTTGGAGGTCCCGCAGACTAGTCTTCTGCCGGGGGTCCTGCCAACCCCATGTCCTGTCCAGTTGGAGGTCCCGCAGACTAGTCTTCTGCCGGGGGTCCTGCCAACCCCATGTCTTGTCCAGTTGGAGGTCCCGCAGACTAGTCTTCTGCCGGGGGTCCTGCCAACCCCATGTCCTGTACCGTGGGAGGTTCCGCTGGGGGTCCTGCCAACCTCATGTCCTGTCCAGTTGGAGGTCCCGCAGACTAGTCTTCTGCCGGGGGTCCTGCCAACCCCATGTCCTGTACCGTTGGAGGTTCCGCTGGGGGTCCTGCCAACCCCATGTCCTGTCCAGTTGGAGGTCCCGCAGACTAGCCCTCTGCCGGGGGTCCTGCCAACCCCATGTCCTGTCCAGTTGGAGGTCCCGCAGACTAGCCCTCTGCCGGGGGTCCTGCCAACCCCATGTCCTGTCCAGTTGGAGGTCCCGCAGACTAGCCCTCTGCCGGGGGTCCTGCCAACCCCATGTCCTGTCCAGTTGGAGGTCCCGCAGACTAGCCCTCTGCCGGGGGTCCTGCCAACCCCATGTCTTGTCCAGTTGGAGGTCCCGCAGACTAGTCTCCTGCCGGGGGTCCTGCCAACCCCATGTCTTGTCCAGTTGGAGGTCCCGCAGACTAGCCCTCTGCCGGGGGTCCTGCCAACCCCATGTCTTGTCCAGTTGGAGGTCCCGCAGACTAGTCTCCTGCCGGGGGTCCTGCCAACCCTTTGTCCTGTCCCGTTGGAGGCCCCGCCGACTACTCTCCTGCCGGGGGTCCTGCCAACCCCATGTCCTGTCCTGTTGGAGGTCCCGCCGACTACGCTCCTGCCGGGGGTCCTGCCAACCCTATGTCCTGTGCCGTTGGAGGTCCCGCCGTCTACTCTCCTGCCGGGGGTCCTGCCAATCCTATGTCCTGGGCTGTTGGAGGCCCCGCCGACTACTCTCCTGCCGGGGGTCCTGCCAACCCTGTGTCCTGTCCCGTTGGAGGCCCCGCCGACTACTCTCCTGCCGGGGGTCCTGCCAACCCTTTGTCCTGTCTCGTTGGAGGTCCCGTCGTCCACCCTCCTGCTGGGGGTCCTGCCAACTCCTGGTCCTCTTCCGTGGGGGATCCTGCCGAAGCCTGTCCCGCCGGCTCCGGTTCCTGTCCGGCCGACACCGGGTCCTGCCCGGCCTCCGGAGCTGTCTGGTCTTCGCCCTCATGCTCGGCCCCCTGAGTTCGCCCGCTGTGGCCTTCGCCCCACCATGGACTCTACCTTGCCCCCGGGCCGTCCGCCCGAGTTCCCCACCTTAGACTCTGCCTTGCCCCCGGGCCGTCCGCCCGAGACCCCCACCTTGGACTCTGCCTTGCCCCCGGGTCGTCCGCCCGAGTTCCCCACCTTGGACTCTGCCTTGCCCCCGGGCCGTCCGCCCGAGTTCCCCACCTTAGACTCTGCCTTGCCCCCGGGCCGTCCGCCCGAGACCCCCACCTTGGACTCTGCCTTGCCCCCGGGTCGTCCGCCCGAGTTCCCCACCATGGACTCTGCCTTGCCCCCGGGCCGTCCGCCCGAGACCCCCACCTTGGACTCTGCCTTGCCCCCGGGCCGTCCGCCCGAGTTCCCCACCTTAGACTCTGCCTTGCCCCCGGGCCGTCCGCCCGAGATCCCTTCCTGGTCCCCTACTGGGCTCCTGGGCGGTCAGCTTAGTCCCGTCCTCCGGACCCCCTCCACCCACCCTGCTGGACTTTATTGGATTTTTGTTTTGGGGTTTAGGGACGTCTTGAATCCGTCCCTTGAGGGGGGGGGGGTTATGTCACGGTTGTCATGTCAGGTCACGGGTCTATGTCTAGGTTTGGGTGTTTTCACTGCTCTGTCATGTTTTCCTCCTGGGTTATTGCCTGGTCCTTTTCCCTGTGTTTTTCCTCCTGTCGTTAGTTTCCTCACCTGTGTCTCGTTAGCTGATTGTGTTCACCTGTGGCCCTTGTGTTTCTCCTCCCCTGCCCGGCTGTGTCTTGTCTTGTAATTATCCCTCCCTGTATTTAGTCTTGTCTCGTCCTGTGTTCAGTGTTGGTGCTTCTTTTGTTTGTGACCTAGTTCACCGTAGAGTGTTTTGTTTGTTAAAGTTATATATTAGATAAGAGCCCTTGCAATAAAGGTATTATCAAGTGTTATCTGCGTTTGGGTCCTACCTGCTTCACTCTGCGCTATCACTCTCCTGCTGATGTTCAGGTGTATATCAGTATGTAGTGTCTCTACTTTAAAGAGTCCTCTCCTGCTGATGTTCAGGTGTATATCAGTATGTAGTGTCTCTACTTTAAAGAGTCCTCTCCTGCTGATGTTCAGGTGTATATCAGTATGTAGTGTCTCTACTTTAAAGAGTCCTCTCCTGCTGATGTTCAGGTGCATATCAGTATGTAGTGTCTCTACTTTAAAGAGTCCTCTCCTGCTGATGTTCAGGTGTATATCAGTATGTAGTGTCTCTACATGTCTCCATGCTTTAATGTTCAAAAAGCTCTTTATTTTTCTCATACTGTCTGTGCTGCAGCACCTCTTTTCACCCTCTGTCTGAAACCAGAGCCCAGTCTGCTCTGATTGGTTAGCTGGCCGGCTCTGTTGTGATTGGTCAACCGCTCAGGGAACACAGGGGATTTTAGTCTTTGCAGACCATTTACATGCACTAAAACATACAGTATATAACACACTAAAACAGAAAACCTCCTTAAAATTGCATTTGTTTTTGTCCACCATTGACATAGTGATGAGTTGATATCTTATCAAACGGTGTAGGATATGTGGTCAATTATTTTGTGCGGAGCCCCACAGGATTAGGCATGACAAAGTAAAAAACAGTACTACTTAATGTCTTTACAGGAGAAGTTCAAATCAACCACACAATATGTCATTTTCTAACAATATGGGTCTCTCAATCAGAACAATAGGAAACAATAGCTCCCGGGAAAGCACCAAATGAATCACGTTAAAAAGCTCTCCCGGGAAAACCTGTCCCTGTAGGGCTCTCATGCAACCGAGAAGTGCTCCTCAGTTGCATGAGAGCCCTACAGGGAGAAGTTAATAGTCCTGAATATGCACCTCCTTTCTCTCGAGCCCCTGTGACCTCATTTTAACTACCTCTTTAGGACAACTTGGCTGAGTTGCTGTGCACTTGAACTCAAGAACCAAGTGTGATTTCAAAGGTCAAATTTGAACCTTAAGGGTATTATTATCTAAAAACGAAATCTGTATATTAGGTGTCGTTCAGTCACTTGTTAGCAATCCCCATTTTTTTAGGACACATAGAAACTTTAGACATTCATCAGTGGGCTATTTCCTGATGTATTTTATGCCGTAGAACACAACTCTGATGATCTCTTCAGCTTGTGAAAACCACTGACTTTATATCAAGCATCAAACTAAAAACACTTGACTTCTTTGCGAGGTAACTTCAGGGTTTTAGGACTTCATAATTAGCATAACGTCTCGTAGCCTACTGCTGTTATACTGCATAAAATGCATCTGGTTGGAATTGTATGCTTTCATAGCATTTGTTGGCTTACTCTTTCACTTCTATTCAATATATTAGATACGTTTTAATTGATCTGTTTAGTACATTCCTTCTTAAATGATTAATTTGGTCTCACGCGTGAATCTGAAACGATACAGTCTGTAGGCTACTTTATCAGCAAGAATATGTATTCACGTTTGAAACAGAGACATCTCTTGTTTCCTGTGTTTGCGGTGAGGACGCATTAAATCACGGTTCGACTCTCTGAACTTAAAGATTTGCTTCCATGATATTTATTGTTTGAACGTGAGCATATGGAAATCTCCCAACTCCCCTCCATCTCCTCGTTCTCTTTGGGAAGTAATTGCCTCGAGGCTGCTGCGTGGAAAGTTATTCCTCGCTGCTTGTATTGTTTGGTTGGCAGGCGGGACGTCGGAGAACAGAAACATGGAGAACCCATCAGCTTCAAGAGGAGGAGAAGGAGCTGTGCATTAAAACACTTACAGAGAACATGGAGCTGGAACATAGCGATGAAATGAATCCTGCCGCAGCTGCCTTACATGTTCAAATGTCCACATTTACGTCAGAACAGGGAAATCTACTATATTAGTTCTTACTTCTCCAGACCTGTAACTACATAAATGATAATCAGATGGCACAATTGCAGGTTTTCTGTGCAGCCGTCTCTGTTTTTGGAGATATTTTTGGTCCATAAATGGAGGTGTAATACACATGGGGCTCCTCTAGACGGTGATGAATTCTCCAGCTGTCGGTGTGATTCATAAAGTGTCCCGGCTTTTGTAAAGCAGGGGTTCCCTTGTACCCCCCCTCTTCCTTTATTCAGCTGCATGTGTGTCGCGTGAGGAGCACTTGGTTGCATGAGAGCCCTACAGGGAGAAGTTAACAGTCTTGAATATGCACCTCCTTTCTCTGTGGCCCCTGTGACCTGGTTTTAACTACATCTTCAGGACAATATGGGGGAGTTGCTGTAATGTCTTACACTGCTAAAGACCCCTCTCAAAACATACAATACTTGGCTACAATGTCCTTATTAAAGTGGACCTATCATGCTGTATTGGAATAATATATTGTAGGGCCATACCTATATAAAACATGTCTGTGAAGTTTTTTTTTCGAAATACCAAACAGATCATGCATTTTAGCCATGCCTCATTTCGCTCTATTTGCTCTATTACAGCCCTGTTTTTGCAAGGGCTGATTCTGTGGCAAATGAGCTGCAGCTGACCACGCCCCCCTGCAAAGGAGGGGGCGAGGCACGAGCGTCATGTTACCATGCTGTTACCATGCTTTTACCATGCCACGGCAACCTCTCATTCCCCTGATAGGTGGAGAGTTGGCCATATAGGCGGAGCTCCTTGTTTCTGACGTCAGAGATATTTCAAATCTGTATCAGTCTGTATCAGATCCGTTGCAGCCCCGTTTTTGCAAGTGCTGATTCTACTTTTGTGGCAGACTACAGCGCCACTTACAGGCCTGGCATATGTACTACAGCGTCTCCAGCGCTTTCGAGCGGTCTCTCATTCCCCTGATAGGTGGAGAGTTGCCCATATGGGCGGATCACCCCTTTTCTGACGTCAGAACAATTCAAATAATAATCAGCTCCGTTGCAGCCCCGTTTTTAGAGATTTGGGTATGGAGAAAAAGAGAGGGTTGTGTTTTCTGACACTTGGTGAGTTCCCTGACACACCGGGGCACATATTCATGTATAAAAGACGTACAAAAGTGCATTTTGCAAGATAGGTCCCCTTTAAACTGCGAAAGGTCAAATGTCAAGCTCAGGCGAAATATGTTTAAAGCGTCCTAGTTGTGGGGGAAACTTCTGAAGCAATTGGAAACAGGACTCAGAGAGACACGAGGAGAGCTGGAGCATTGATGGCAAACACTGACGGTTTATTTGGAGCTTCGGCCGGAGAATTGACAAAACAGGTGGTGTGTCACGAGTTGACACAGCGGTTGCCAAACCAATTCTGAAGAACTCTTTCTGTAGCTCGAGGTGTTAACTAGTTCGGAGTGTAATAATCAACATTCTTCATCAGTGAGACTAAACAATTATGGACCCTGAATCTAACTAGAGCTCTCGTCCATAGGAAAGAATGTGCGCCAGGGAACCTTCGTCCCTGAACAGTAAACTACCTCATGGCGGCTTGTGCTCGGTCACAGACTGGCAACAACAATGCGCCCAAGCTGCTCCTCCTTAAGAGAGATAGCAGCAATACCCAAGACCGTAGACCTATGCCGTGGGGAAGGAGACAGTGAGAGGGGAACATGATGAACTGTGTCGAAGGTTGAATACCTGAGCAAATGATTCCCTAACACAAGTATCAAACAACAAAATCTGCCTGTAGGTTAATGGCCAATGCACAACACTAAAAACCTCCGGGTCATCCTCCACTGATGAGGCAAGTCACACAAAACCTTACATTCAGCATTTCCCACCTTTTATGTCTTTTAAAAAACGACATTGCGCACACCTTAAGAATACTTCAGACCAACTGTTTCCTCCAGCTTTGTATTGGGAAGAATCAGGAAGATTGGAGATGTCCCGCCCCTTAGCCTAACGTGTACAATGTGTTGGAGTACTAGCCAATAGAAGCGCAAATGTTACACAGTGATGTCACTGCGTTACATAAGTAAACAAAGGAGTCCAATGGAGGCGTTTCAGGCAGGAGGAACTTTGGGATTTCAGCCTTTGCAGACCATTTACATGCACAAAAACCTATAAAACATACATAGGAAAGGGGACGTCCCAAAAAGCATAATATGTCCCCCTCAAACAGCAACATTGAGGATAGGGTGTGGAACTTTGTCTGATCGAATGCAATCTAAGCCTTTGAAAATCTATAATATACAATAATGTTTCTGCTGCAAGTGTATAAACATAAAGGTTTTCATATGCTGTGATTGTGTGTAAAGCCCCCCATGAAGCTTATTTGTTGTATCGCGTTATATAAATTCTCATTTGTTGTCTTTCCCTTTTCTTCTCAGGTCCAAGGTGCTCACTTCCACCACCAGCAGGACCCCTACTACATCTCCTCCTCCGTCACTGAATCCGCCTCGGCTCCATCCACCTTCGCCCGCAGCTCCTACAGGAACCGTCGACACCACCACCATCGCTCTGCACCCCGACCCAGAGCCCACCAGACCCCCCACCCTGTGGCCTGCGAGGAGCCCGAGGAGCACCACCCGGACTCCTGGAGGTCCCAATGGAGAGACCAGCGCTCCGGATCCCTGTTCTCTCTCCCTAACGTGGGCTCAGCCAGCTCTCGCTCCGCCTGCTCCTCACCTGGACCCTCACCAAGCCCCCACTCCCTCAACCGGAGCTCCTCCCTCATCCCGTCTTTCCGCCTCAACCTGGACGCTTTAGTCGGGGCGGAGGAGACGGATGTGGACACGGGGGACCAAGTAAACCCAGATGGAGGAGTGGATCTCACCGTGGTGTCTGCGTATATTAAATCCAGCCTGCCACAAACTCGGCCACTATCGGCACCGCCAGAAAACATCAGAACGTCCCTCTCTCCGGGCATATCGGAGGACGCCTACAGGGCGGCGACACTGGGCCGGCCCCCCCAGAGCTTCACCTCCAAAACGACCCCCTACACCATGTTTGAGTCGTGTGTCTACAGCCCCGACACGAGCGCTTCCCCCTCCCTCAGCGATGTTTCCATTAACCAGTCGGACAGCTGCAGCGTTATCAGCGTACCACTTCAAGGGGCGGACACCATAGAAGAAGAAGACGACCAAGAATTCTACATTTGATATATTGTTTTGAGCTTTTTTATATGAAGGAACTAATTCAAGTTTTATTGGAGGCAGCAAGAAATGAGAGAGTGGAATCCAGTTCACATTTAATGTCAATGTGTTACAAAAGTGTTTTGTTTTTGTACAACCCCGCAGAGCGTCTGTATTTCGTTATCATAATTTACATGTTTTGAACATAAAGTGGATGTGATCCAAATAATTGTGTGGAATAAAGACATAGATTTATAAACCAATCAATCCCGCGTCCTACGAGTACGGAAGAGGATAAGGGCCACTTCTGAAAACAGATTTGAATTCTGACCAAAAGTAAATTTTCTTCTTGAGTTTTCTTCAGAATTAAAAAAATTCTTGGAATTCCGACTTTTTTCTCAAAGTAATTTCACTTTTGGTCAGATTTATAATTTGTTTTCACACGTGGCCCTAATCCTCTTTCGTATACAATAACCCCATCCTGACCTGACGTAAACAAATTGAGAAAACTGAACAACAAAACTTTTTTAACAAGAGAAAAAAAGTCTTCTAAAGCAATCTCTGCAAAAGTAGGCTCTTCGTAGTCTATCCGTTATAAGCTGACAGGACTCACTGTGGACAGTAATGGCAGCTCTGCTCTGCCCCCTGGTGTTTGATAGAGGAATTACATCGACAGCACTAACTTTATTTTTCATGTTCTTGTGTATTTGTGAATGTTGCTTTTGTTGCATGTAGATAAAAGCTTTATAAATGTTATATAAGTAAATAATATTACACATTTAAAGGAACTATCACATAACTGTGTACAGATACATACAATAAATGTTTTTCTCCTCATGCGTGCTTCAAAATATCAAATGTGATTCCCCATCTTACTTATTTTAAGGTGTTTATTCAAACATTTACTTTGGTTTAAGTATTAAAGAAGAGAGTAACATACACTTAAATATACATAAAAAAAGTAGAATATATGCAAACCTCTAAAATGAAGAGAAAGCAGGGTAAAGTCAAATACACAGAGGGCCAACATTTTAAAATGGGTACTAGTCGAGGGCCGGACTGGTTCAATGTTTATTGCAAAACTTATTGAAATGAACTTATTGCACATATTAAACCTGGATGATTAAATGATTGCCTATAAAAACAACATTAAATAATCAGCTGCATTCATTTCTTATGGCTCTATCTGCAGCTTCTCCAGAGTCATTTCTTATGATTACATTTCTCCACAGGCCAACAACAGCTTCTAAAAACTATTCCCCTCAAAGAGAAACCCAACCTGCCCTGTTGTCATGAGAGAGAAAGTGCAGAAGGAAGCATCCTTTGAACTCAGTGTGCTGCTCTGTGATGCTAGCTCAGATACTTGGCGTCTCATCTTGGGTGCAAGGTCATCAATGTTTGGGCTCAGGCTCTGAGCGGAGGAGACCCTCAGGATGGAGTGAAGGTGTGCGTGCAATATACCGGCGGACCAGATCTAATAGGAATTAGAAATTATCCTGCGGGCCGAAATAAAATCCACCACGGGCCTGATTTGGCCCCCGGGCCTTGAGTTTGACACATGTGGTCTGGAGGGACCCGAGTAGCAAAGTCAAGTTGGTAAGAACGACCGAAAGAAAAGTGACTAAAATATCAAATTTCATGCAGAATTCAATACAGTTTGGATTATAAGTTATGAAGAAGGAACAAAATCAAAACAAACGTTATTGGCAAAGTCTTGGAAAATGACAGACTGAAACACAAATAATAAAGCCAAACATGTTGCCATAATGACATTTAAAAACCTGGTTTTAAGATGAAAAAATTGCCATTAAATACAACATATTTCAAGAGTTTTAAAACGAGCAATACTTTAACAAGTCAAAATGTTTACCAGACATGTAAAGTGTTTTAATGCAGAGCAACGCTGCCCTCTTGTGTTGGGGTAAGACTTCATTGAATACAGGATGAACTTTTCAATGTTTTTTATTGTCATTTTAGAGCTATATCTTAAACGTAAAGTTATCTCTAAAAGAATAAAGTCAGATAATACGTCCTAAAGTTTTTTGAAACAGCATCATTGTGTGTCCGAGAGCTCTGTGACTCTGCTCAGGAGAATAAGGACCTCTTGTTTCCTCTTAAACCCGCCTCACTGAACACTTAAACAGGTGTGAGTCTCCTTGTGAGGTCCCCAAACAGTCTGAAAAGGGACATCCAATAATAGTGCACACGCTGGTTGTCATGGTGAAACCCTGCAGAGGTGATGTCATCATGAACCAATCAGCACACAGAGTGGTGAAGGCAGAGGTTACACACAAGGAAGTCTGGAAAACACATCAAGTAGAAATCCCTCACAAAGTTTTACACATTTTACCATTTAATTGATTTTCCTTTTACTAGAAATGTTAAAAAGTCATTTGTTTTTTACAGAAACAAACATTTAATTCAAGTGTTGTGCTAATGAGAGAAAAGAGCTCTTTTACACGGTCATATGGGCCACATTATGCTTCATTGGTTGTTACAGTAAAGCCAAATCAACATGGATCTAAGTCTGTATCAATAAGGGGATGTGTTTATTGGATGGGAATGCATTCTTAAATCAATGAACGAGGAGAGTTAAAGATTTGTTCAAGTAAATCTCAAACAAATCTAAATTCAGCTCTTTATAATTACCTTAGATCATTTTAGAAAGCATCTTAAAGATGAAATGGAGAGTTTAACTGTAAATATTTGTGGTTTTGCAGGTCAGGTCAATCATGCCATAACGATATTATAAGTGCATTATAAAATTAAAACAACTTTCTTATTACCTTTACAATTCATGTCAGCAAATACTACAAAGGTTTTCCTATACTTTATATCAGGGGTGTCAAACTCAATTTCATCTCGACCACATTAGCATCATGGTTGCACTCAAAGAGCCAGTTTTATATATAAGGCTATATAAAAATACATATATAAATATTTAATATATATAAAATAATGTATTATATTACATTATTGCCTCTGCATTGGTTTATTATCGGATAGGGTAATAACTTCATAATGAACTACGTCTGACAGCAGAAGTCTAAAGCACATAATTGCAAGTCTCTTCAGTGAGAATGTCACAAAGTGATTTAAAAAGAGAAGCGAAAATCCCCCAAAAAAATGACATTTTGAAAAAAAAGTCAGATTCTGAGAAAAAAGTCACATTTGAGATGCATTGTGGGACATGTAGTTTATGGGCAACGTGCCTCTGTAAATCGGCATGTAACCGTATAATAAACATATTATATTCTTTGCAAGCTCCCTGGGGCCACATCAAATGAAGTCACGGGCCGGATGTGGCCCCCGGGCCTTGAGTTTGACACCCCTGCTTTATATGATGAGGATGTTTTTCACTTCAGGAACACATGGCAGCAGATGGTGCTATAGTGAAACAGGTTGAAATCTAAAACGACTCACTAACATGATTATTATTTTTATTAGCAGCACAAACCAAAACCTCCACAATTCGAACCAATTGTCCTTTCTGCAATCTGTTTTTATTCTGCAGTGAGAATTTCAGACATTTCCCTAACAGGGTATTTCCCCAAGCTGCTGTCTTGACACCCAACATAACAACCAGCAGCATGTTTTCCCATGGCTCCCCGGCTCCACGCTGCTGCCTGAGAGGCGGACGCAGCGTGGGACACGTCCCCTCACGTCGCCCCTCTCTCAGTGCCAGCACTATGGCTTTAATCCTCCGTGGCGTACCTGGCAGATCGCTCTGGCGACACCCGCTCACGGCGCTGCTGGCTGCCCGGCCCGCACACCAGCATCCCCTCTAATCCTCCCCCAACCCCCGCCTCCACGGCCCAGAGCCCGGAGGCTGAGGGGGAGAGCAGGGCACTGGAGGTGAAGTAGGATGTCAGTCATCTCCTGACACTGGACTATACTCCACTTATAAAGCATACAAGTGTCTTAGTGTGTGCTCGTTCCCTTCTGGGGTTGTCTGACGTCTTCCTCGTCTTCTGTGGGCCGACTTCTCGTTTGACCTTTAGCTTATTCTTGCGCTATATTGTTCTTGTTTGTAGCTATCAACATGTCTTGATTTTGTATTGTCCTTTCTCTGTCTCTTGGTTGAAAGAAACTTAAAGGGATACCTTACTGTTAAAGCTATCATTGTATATCTATTATTCACCTTGAATTCTTGAGGAAAAATATGGTTTTTTTCGGGTAAAATGGGGACTGTGGGAATGTGTATTAACCATAGGTATTAACAGAACAGCTTGGGCATGGTGCATCTGCTGACACTGGACAATACTCCTCGTATCATGCATACAAGTGTCGTTGTGTGTGCCTTTACTTTTCTGGGGCTTTTCCTCGTCTTCTGTGGGCCGACTTCTCATTTGACCTTTACCTTATTCTTTTTCACCAATATCATATTCTGTATTTTATTTACCTGCACTATTATCTGTTTTATTGTATTGCATGGAATGTTTATGAACAGAAAAGCTATACCAAAACATAATTTACACACTCACACAACTTTTGTCTTATTTATCCAGTCATATGCTCAGTACTTCCCAAAGAATGTTCTCTGAAACATTACTATTTAAAACACTTTCATCAAAACCACTACCATCCAAAGCTTGCACAGGTTCATGCAGGAGACAGCAGCGGCTGATTTACGGAGTTGAATCACCATAAGCAAACCACCACAGAGAGTTGATAAGTGGTTATCTGTAAACCCCTCCTCTTCCTCGTCTTCTTCCTCTGTTCATCATAATTTCCCCCCGGCGAGGTCAAAGGTCATGGGTTGGGGGTGAGCGGTGTGAATGGAGAGCCTGGGGACAGTCTCCGTGGTTAGGGATTAAGTTGCTGCCGTGTGGAGAAAGGCGGAGGCGTCGCAGAGTCACACAGAGACACTCATCAGCGCACATATGTTCTTATGGAAGCTCTGGGGGAGTAACGATAAGCCCCTGGAATCACAGACTGAGCGCACGTGCCGAGGAAGGCATTAGTGTCATTGTTCAGGACGTTTGACCGACATGCATCACTCCATTAACTCCTGACCCAAACAGTTGGGAAATATCCGCTTTTTCTCACGCCTACAAAGTTTGATTTAACTGTGAATGCTGGGAGGTCACATTATTGTTAAAGTCATAAGATGTATTTATCTCACTGAGCAGGACCTTAATATATCATACTGTTTACAAAAGGATGTTGAATTCAGAATGTTTTCATTTGAAATTTGCAATCGGAATTTTGAATTGGAATTTAAAATTGAATTTTGAAACGGAATTTGGAATTGGGATTGGAATTGGAATTGGGAATTGGGATTGGAATTGGAATTTGGAATTGGGAATTGGGATTGGAATTGGAATTGGGAATTGGGATTGGAATTAGGATTTGGAATTGGAATTGGGATTGGAATTGGGATTGGGATTTGGAATTGGGGTTGGGATTGGAATCGGGATTGGGATTGGAATTGGGATTTGGAATCGGAATTGGGGTTGGAATTGGAATTGGAATTGGAATTGGAATTGGGATTGGAATTGGGATTGGAATTGGAATTTGGAATTGGAATGGGGATTGGGGTTGGAATTGGAATCGGGATTGGGTTGGAATTGGAATTGGAATTGGAATCGGGATTGGGGTTGGAATTGGAATTGGAATTTGGATTGGAATTTGGAATTGGAATCGGGATTGGGGTTGGAATTGGAATCGGGATTGGGGTTGGAATTGGAATTTGGATTGGAATTGGAATTGGAATTTGGAATTGGAATCGGGATTGGGGTTGGAATTGGAATCGGGATTGGGGTTGGAATTGGAATTGGAATTTGGATTGGAATTGGAATTTGGAATTGGAATTTGGAATTGGGATTAGGAATTGGAATTGGAAATTGGAATTTGGAATTGGGAAATGGAATCGGAATCAAAATTGGGATTGGTATTAGGATTGGGATTGGGATTTGGAATTGGGAATTGGGAAATGGAATCGGAATCAAAATTGGGATTGGGATTAGAATTGGGATTGGAATTGGAATTTGGAAAGGGAATCGAAATTTGGAATAGGAATTTGTTTTGTGCACTTACTTATAAAGACTAGAGGCTTGACTTGGCAGAGCAGCTCTATGATGTAGTACAGCAGTTTCTTCCTCATCATTTTCAGGTCATCTTGTCCTGGCTGTAGCAGCTGATCAAACTGCGGCACAAACTGGCAGCTCAAAGGGAAAGAGGATGATCTTTGATGTGCAAAGGCCTCCATCCTGACCTCCATCCTGACCCCTCAGCCTCGGCAGCTTGCTTTGCACTCGGTCCAGGAATCAGCCACAGAGAGCACAAATCATTATTTCTACTTCACAACCATGAGCCTTCCTTCAAAGGCCTCCCAGCCGACCAAGATAAAAGCTGCTGTTTGATTGTCTTTGATCAGTTACCGTGACTTCTCATCTCCTCCATCCCAGTCCTTAAAAACGCAAATTCCTGTGTCCGGAGTTGTTTAAAAGAATGTGGCGACTCCGTTTAATGAAGCCGAGCCAGGGCTGCACTAATTAGTCAAGTCCAGTAATGGCTGGAATCCCCCTTTGGACAAAAGCAGCCAAATACCTGATGGCTACCAATCGTGTTCTCTTCTTCATGGGAAAAAATGCTCACGATTTATTTTGCCGACTGCCATGTCCCCAATTAAGAGGGACAGTTGAGGGGAGATCACTGTAGCAGCATTGGTTTTAGGTGAAATACAGGGCATTTACTTCAAATCATTCTTTATCTTGTAAGTCATGCAAAAGTTTTCCAATACTGGCTGCATTCTCTTTCTGCAAAATAAAGGGCTAATAAAAGATAATCTGCACACTCAACAGGTGTGTCTGACGTTGGGCTCCAGACACACATTTCCCCCCCAACCTGAAGTGAATAAACAGTCCCAAAATATTGTCTTTGTGCTTTGTTATCATCTATATCTGCTAGCTATAGAAGCATAATAAAAACACCTGGAAAATGTTAAGGAAATACGTTTTAATTTGCTTGCCCTATAGGAAACAGTCACAAGGATTTATTTCAACATAATCCATATTTGAGTTAACTGCTAAATTGTACATAATCTTTATTTATTTATATATTTATTGTTCTAATATTAAAACGTCAACAATAAATGCTGCAGCCCATGATCAGTTGATGAAATGCTTTCTGATGTCCACATTCCTGAAAGTGATACCAATTATAAATGCTGACGCAGCAGTTTGAGGCTCTGGGCAGAAATGTCTTTGATCATCGACACAAAAGGACACATGACTTGAAAGGATGTCTTCCCCTTTCTCTCTCTGTGTGTGTGTGTTGGTGTTTTAAATATTTTAAAAGTGTTTCCTATCTTTTGCAAAATGATTTTGTAGCCCCTAAACGAAAACAAAATGAAACCGATGTTATATTGATAGTTTGATGCGATAAGATATCACAATTACCCCATTTATTTAAAATGGAGTTGACTGCCTCAGTTTTCATCGTTTTTCTAGATGTGTTGTGTCACCTGCATTCTGGGAATTGTTCCAAAGCCCATTCCCTTAAAGGTACACAACATACTGTCAATACCAGTCAGTCATATCCAACAAACCAGACTATTTTTTTACTGAATCGATGATTTTAATAGTTTTGTCCTGCTGACAAAGTTTTAATAACATAAATATTTCTCCAGCATCAGTTCCCAAAACAACGGAAGTGACTGACAGAGAATCCACTGAATTGATTGTCTGACTGATATAAAAATGTGAGGTTTTCCAAACACAGATATCTTGATGAACTCCACACACCTGACTTTATTCTTGGCGGGAATTTGCTCCTATCTGGAATGAACAGTTTCCACGCTATAATTAAAATATCAGAAACTTCCACTCATGCGTGCTGTGCTGTCCTGAGTGGGAGTTTTGTCCTTCCTCCCTCTGCTCGGTTGGGATTTGCTGCTCAGTGACCTGCCTCCCTCCGCCTGGCTCCTTATAGCCCCGGGGAGCAGGAACCAGGACGAGTGGTACGGACATCGCCGACAGAGACCGCAAACACGGTTCCCCTTTAAACACGGTCTTATGACTACAGCCTCACAGAGAGAGGACCAGCAGAGAGACGGAGAGCCGGGGACCACTGAGGACCGTTTCACTGACCGGGGACAGGGACTGACAGCCGGGGAAACACAGGACACACCTGCTGAGGCTGCATGAGAACAGCTGGAGTTACCCGGATATTACTCACCTGTGCGCAGGTAGGAACCGCATCTGTCTGTGTTTTGACTTAGCTGAGAGACGCCAACGGGAAATCATCACGGTTCTATTTCTCCTGAGGGGGAACAATGATCTCTCAATTGTGCATTAAATTAACCTAAAGTGGACCTAACGTAATGGCAGACTACCCCTTCTAGCCATAAGAGCTGCCATACAGTGTTTTTTGATCTTTTATTGGCTGTTTTGAGCCTATTTTTGGTAATGTTTTGTTTCTCTGTGGTCATGTTTGAGTCCTTTAGGGTTTAGGGTAGTCTACTTGTGGTAATGCTGTGTCTATTTGGGGTCATCTTGATAATGTTGTCTCTTTTTATGCTGTTTTATGCCATAGTGTGGTCATTTTGAGGCTTTTATTCTATATGTTTGTGCTCAATTGCTTGCTTTTACTGTTGTTTTTTGGTTCTCTGTTAATTTAAGGGTCCTTTTTGGTAATATTGTGCATCTTTGTGGTCATTTTGAGTCTTGTTTGGTAATGTTATGTCTCTTTGTGGTCATTTTGCATTATGTTTGGTAGTTTTGAGTCGCTAGTCGACCTGACTAGTTCTGGGGATATTTTGCAGTTGATGGGCAGTGGGCCCTTGGAAATGTGGGCCCACTGTAGGCCCTTTCTTTAATCTATCAACTACTGATTATTATATTTGCCATTACTTATGCAGCTCAGTAAGAAGTATTTAGATCATTTACTTAAGTAAGAGTAGCAAGATACGTATAAAACAAGGTTAAAAAGGCCATCAGAAGTGAAGTTTCTCATAATAGTGATGCAATACATTAAACAAGCATTCATTTGTAAAGTGATCCCACAATATCATCACACTACTGAGAGTTGGTATTTGCCTGCTGCTTGACCTCCCTGACCTCAGTACTTATTGCCCTTCTTTTTGTCCTACAGGCTTACGTTTTTCGGCCCCTTGTTGCAGCCCCCCCCCCTCCTTCCCTCCTGCAGCTCTGAGGACATGTGTCGCCCGCTGCTGGCTTCCCTCGTCATTTGCTTCTGGTTGGTGGAGAGGAGCCGGTGCAGCAGCAGCCTTCAGGACGGCATGGGAGAGCTGCACAACCGCTTCTCCGTCAGCCTCTACCAGACGCTCACCGAGACAGAGAACATCTCCAACCTCATCGTGTCTCCAGTGAGCGTGTCCCTGTCTCTGGGGCTGCTGCAGCTCGGGGCCCGGGGAAACACCCTGGCTCAGCTGGAGGGGGCCCTCGGATACAGTGTGAAGGGTACGCAGTGTTAGAAAAATATCACTCGGCTGGATTTTCAATCTCAGGATCCATGTATCTGTGATCCTCTCCAGAATGGAAGTAGTCATCACATACAGAGCATCAACTAGTTCCTGAGCAGTGTCCTTCACATGCTGATATCCAAGAGAGGGAGTTACACAGTCACAAGATGGAGGGATAGAAAGCAGTATTCAATGTGTAGTTCAGATTAGCTCCACGTCAGAAATGAGCATGCTTGATGTCTCTCTCCATAGAGGCTGAATCATCATGTTAATCACATAGCTATCATCTGCCTCAAACAGTCCTGATGCTCTTCTAGGTAATCACACATCCTGTCATGTTCACAGCTACAGTTGGGATACCTTTGTTAGCATGCTACTCTCATGTTGGAAGAGGACATTCAGGACTTTCCCAACACGGGGCATCCCAGATTTTGCATATGCAGATGAAGGTGGAGTTAGTGGGAGCAGTGAGGTTGTTAGTGGACCTCAGTGCTGTTGGTACCAGGAGGTGTGGAGCGGTGCTGCTGCTGCCTCAGAGCACAGTGGTGTCTGGAGCCATAATACCTGCCTCCACAGCAACTCTAATCTCATTAAACTACTCCTGCAGCTCGGCCCGGGGTCGAGAGGTCAGCGCGTTTAATTACTAACCAAATGAGAGCTGGAGCTGCTGTTTGTTTTACCTTCATGATGCATGTCAGATATCCAGGGATGATGATGATGATGATGATGATGATGATGATGATGATGATGATGATGATGATGATGATGATGGGCATCAGAATTAGTTTTTGCATAATCCTGCAGTGAAATGCTGAGAATTCAGTTGCAGAAAATCAGTTTTGGAGTTATTTTCTGAAGTGGTGTGAATTATATTTCTTTAAATTATCAATTGATCAAAGCACCTTCTTAAGAGTTTGCAGTACTTGAGTGGTTTGCAGCTCTGTTGCACAAGAGCCATTCTTGTACAGAAAGCTTTTAATATAGAGAAGTGGCCCTGTAGAAAGAAACGCCTCCTTTGGACGGCTTTGTTTACTTCCGTAACATAGTGACATCACTAGGTAACACTCTCACTTCTATTTGCTGGAGCTCCAACACATTGTACAATAGGCTAATTGGCGGGACATCTCTAAGCAGGTTGAACAAACCCAACTGAGCCGGCCAGCTAACCAATCAGAGCAGACTGGGCTCTGGTTTCAGACAGAGGGTGAAAAGAGGTGCTGCAGCATGAGAAAAATAAAGAGCTTTTTGAACATTAGAGCATGGAGACATGTCACGGTAGAGACACTAAATACAAATATGAACCTGACCCCTTCTCATGAATGTCCTACAGCTTGTAGTGAAACCCCACTTCTGACCTTCTCTTCCTGCAGATGCCACTGTTCAAAACTTCCTGTTGCATTCGCACAGCGACATGAGGAACAACAGCCAGGGGATCTGGCTGCAGCAGACCTGCACGCTGTTCGTACAGAGCGGCGTCCAGCTCCTCTCTGAGTTCACTAAACATGCAGCTGTGTGGGCTAACACCAGCGTGGTGAGGGCCAACTTCAGCCAGCCCAACCCCAGGCAGCAGGAGAGAGCGGGGAACAACCACGGTAAGAAACTAGCTTCATAAAAACAGTATCTTGATTTCATAATCATGTTGCTTCTGTAATCAGTTACTCCCAAAGCCTTATCCAACAACCAGGGGACTTCGAGCTTCTTAGAGATGCATTGAAAGCTACAATTAAGGTTGTTCTTCCGTTGCTCCCTCCAGACGAGCCCCTCCAGTCGGGCAGCAGCAGCGGGGAGCTGTCGGGGTCCGGCGAGGCCCAGGCGGAGGCTCTGTGGTGGGGCCACCGGCTGCAGATGGCCCTCGTGAACACCGTGGCGTTCAGGGGCATCTGGCAGAAACAGTTTCTGTTCACCAACACTCAGAACCTGCCCTTCACCCTCCCTGACGGCAGCGCCATCAAAGTGCCCATGATGTACCAGGCCACAGAGGTCAGCTTCGGTAAGAATCAATCCATTAAGAGGGAACATTTCCTAACATCAACTCAACTGTTGTCTTAAAGGTCACCTATTGTGCAAAATCCACTTGTTCATGTCTCTTCTACATCAACATGTGTCCCCTCTTCTTCATGTCTCTTCTACATCAACATGTGTCCCCTCTTCTTCATGTCTCTTCTACATCAACATGTGTCCCCTCTTCTTCATGTCTCTTCTACATCAACATGTGTCCCCTCTTCTTCATGTCTCTTCTACATCAACATGTGTCCCTCTTCTTCATGTCTCTTCTACATCAACATGTGTCCCCTCTTCTTCATGTCTCTTCTACATCAACATGTGTCCCCTCTTCTTCGTGTCTCTTCTACATCAACATGTGTCCCCTCTTCTTCATGTCTCTTCTACATCAACATGTGTCCCCTCTTCTTCATGTCTCTTCTACATCAACATGTGTCCCCTCTTCTTCATGTCTCTTCTACATCAACATGTGTCCCCTCTTCTTCATGTCTCTTCTACATCAACATGTGTCCCCTCTTCTTCATGTCTCTTCTACATCAACATGTGTCCCCTCTTCTTCATGTCTCTTCTTCATCAACATGTGTCCCCTCTTCTTCATGTCTCTTCTACATCAACATGTGTCCCCTCTTCTTCATGTCTCTTCTACATCAACATGTGTCCCCTCTTCTTCATGTCTCTTCTACATCAACATGTGTCCCCCTCTTCTTCATGTCTCTTCTACATCAACATGTGTCCCCTCTTCTTCATGTCTCTTCTACATCAACATGTGTCCCCTCTTCTTCATGTCTCTTCTACATCAACATGTGTCCCCTCTTCTTCATGTCTCTTCTACATCAACATGTGTCCCTCTTCTTCATGTCTCTTGTACATCAACATGTGTCCCCTCTTCTTCATGTCTCTTCTACATCAACATGTGTCCCCTCTTCTTCATGTCTCTTCTACATCAACATGTGTCCCCTCTACTTCATGTCTCTTCTACATCAACATGTGTCCCCTCTTCTTCATGTCTCTTCTACATCAACATGTGTCCCCTCTTCTTCATGTCTCTTCTACATCAACACATGTCCCCTCTTCTTCATGTCTCTTCTACATCAACATGTGTCCCCTCTTCTTCATGTCTCTTCTACATCAACATGTGTCCCCTCTTCTTCATGTCTCTTCTACATCAACATGTGTCCCCTCTTCTTCATGTCTCTTCTACATCAACACATGTCCCCTCTTCTTCATGTCTCTTCTACATCAACACGTGTCCCCTCTTCTTCATGTCTCTTCTACATCAACACGTGTCCCCTCTTCTTCATGTCTCTTCTACATCAACACGTGTCCCCTCTTCTTCATGTCTCTTCTACATCAACACGTGTCCCCTCTTCTTCATGTCTCTTCTACATCAACATGTGTCCCCTCTTCTTCATGTCTCTTCTACATCAACATGTGTCCCCTCTACTTCATGTCTCTTCTACATCAACATGTGTCCCCTCTTCTTCATGTCTCTTCTACATCAACATGTGTCCCCTCTTCTTCATGTCTCTTCTACATCAACACATGTCCCCTCTTCTTCATGTCTCTTCTACATCAACATGTGTCCCCTCTTCTTCATGTCTCTTCTACATCAACATGTGTCCCCTCTTCTTCATGTCTCTTCTACATCAACATGTGTCCCCTCTTCTTCATGTCTCTTCTACATCAACACATGTCCCCTCTTCTTCATGTCTCTTCTACATCAACACGTGTCCCCTCTTCTTCATGTCTCTTCTACATCAACACGTGTCCCCTCTTCTTCATGTCTCTTCTACATCAACACGTGTCCCCTCTTCTTCATGTCTCTTCTACATCAAACACGTGTCCCCTCTTCTTCATGTCTCTTCTACATCAACATGTGTCCCCTCTTCTTCATGTCTCTTCTACATCAACATGTGTCCCCTCTTCTTCATGTCTCTTCAACATCAACATGTGTCCCCTCTTCTTCATGTCTCTTCTACATCAACATGTGTCGCCCCTCTTCTACATCAACATGTGTCCCTCTTCTTCATGTCTCTTCTACATCAACATGTGTCCCCTCTTCTTCATGTCTCTTCTACATCAACATGTGTCCCCTCTTCTTCATGTCTCTATTAACATCAACATGTGTCCCCTCTTCTTCATGTCTCTTCTACATCAACATGTGTCCCCTCTTCTTCATGTCTCTTCTACATCAACATGTGTCCCCTCTTCTTCATGTCTCTTCTACATCAACATGTGTCCCCTCTTCTTCATGTCTCTTCTACATCAACATGTGTCCCCTCTTCTTCATGTCTCTTCTACATCAACATGTGTCCTCTCTTCTTCATGTCTCTTCTACATCAACATGTGTCCCCTCTTCTTCATGTCTCTTCTACATCAACATGTGTCCCCTCTGTGGAAAGAGACTCTGGAAGTTTCAGGAACAAAGATCCAACAGAGCCATGTTTTGTATATATCTGAGACCTATAAGATATTGATGTAAAACAGTATAATATGGGACCTTTAAAGTCAATTCCCAGTAAATAGATGTGATATCGTTCTCATTTTATATCATTGTATTTGTCATATCTTTGGATTTTGGGCTATTTATTAGGTAAAGAGTGATAAACCTGAAGGTGTGTGTCCCCCCCCTCAGGTCAGTTCAGGACGGCCTCAGATCACCGCTACACCGTGCTGGAGCTGCCGTACCTGGGCCGCTCGCTCAGCCTGCAGGTGGCGCTGCCGAGCGAGAGGAAGACCCCGCTGTCCTGCATCGAGTCGCAGCTCACCGCCCGGCAGCTTGCATCATGGGAAACTGGCCTGCGCAGAACCAAGATGGACGTCTTCCTCCCCAGGTTCGGATCATGCACCCTGATACACATGAGTTTTAGCCTCACACTCAATCTATCTTCTATCTGTCACATACTTATGTATATATAATACCTAGCTTTATATCTTGTTATTGTTCATTTGTAAATTCAACATGTATATTTTCTACTTTCTTGTTTATTTATTATCTTTTAATTTGTATTGTACAATGCCATGTCTCTTTATGCTGCTGCAACACAAACATTTCCCAAATTGGGATCAATAAAGTAGTTCTCATCTTATATTATTTTATCTAGGCTACAATTCAATTAAGTATTTTACCAACAGTGTGGTAAGCCAATACAAAAAGTGTAATGGCATTTATAAATATGAAGGTCATTTTATAGATTTTTTTTTGGTCTTGTTTATTATTTATTTTAGATTGTTCTGCATTAGGTACATTTAATTTTACTGACGATACACACTTAGTTTTCTTGAGTAACATTTTGAATGCAGGAATTCTAAAGAGTATTTTTTGAGTGTGATATAAGTGCTTTTAATGAAGTAAAGGATGGTTATACTTCTCCCTTTTAAAATTCAGATGTATTTAAATGTGTATGTCTGGTGTTCTCATCTCAGGTTCAGGATGCAGAACAAGTTCAACCTGAGGTCGGTTCTTCCCGCCATGGGCATCAGCGACGCCTTCAACCCGACAGCAGCGGACTTCTCTGAAATATCAGGTCAGTACGTCAACTCATGTACTCAAAGGAAAAGTACGGCATGAAAAAACCCTACTAGTAATTGACTCGTATTAGCAGCAAAATGTAGCAAATACCTCAAAATGTACTCAGGTCACACAGGAAATACTGACAGCTTGTTTTTTCTTCCTGCAGCAGAGGAAAGTCTTTATGTTTCTGATGCTTTCCATGAAGTGAGGATAGAAGTCACAGAAGACGGGACGAAGGCAGCTGCCGCTACAGGTGAACAATTCCCTGCAAAAATAATGAGACAGAAATGTCGTCTTAACACGATTCTACTCCCCTGTAACCATACGTTTTAAACAGATTAGGTTATGGGATGGTGCGTTATTTTCATTTCTTCTCCTTGCAGCTATGGTGCTTCTCAAGAGATCCCGTGCTCCTGTCTTCAAAGCGGACCGGCCGTTCCTATTTCTGATACGACAAGTCAACACAGGTATGGATTTAATTTTAATCAAACTGTTTCCCTCTGCAGTTCGCTTCTTAAAATAACACAGAAAGTTGTGCATGTTTAACTCGAAAGGCCTCCATGTGTAGGATTTTTATATTTCAGATCTGGCGCCCCCTAGTTGTTAAATAAAAAAATACACATGCCACAGGGACTGAATGCAACCATGTGCAATCATTTATACGGTCTGATTTTATTTCAGATTTTCTTTTTATATGAATTATTTACTTGAAGTTACTTTAGATTCTTGAAGACATTGCTTTTCTCGCATGCCTTCACGCTAAATGAGGAATCAAAACACAGAAAAGTCTTAATGAACTGAAGTAAATGGTGGCTGGGTTTATTCAAATAATCTGTGAAATTACGCGTCTCATTCAGTATAATCCGAGTTTCATTTATCCAGTTGTGTGCTTACTACTCCCTCTGAAGGGAACTTTGGGATTGTAGCCTTTGCAGACCTCACATGTGTCAAACTCAAGGCCCGGGGGCCAAATCAGGCCCGTGGTGGATTTAATTTCGGCCCGCAGGATAATTTCTAATTACTATTAGATCTGGCCCGCCGGTATATAGCACCTTCACTCCATCCTGAGGGTCTCCTCAGCTCAGAGCCTGAGCCCAAACATTGATGACCTTGCCCCCAAGATGAGATGCCAAGTATCTGAGCTAGCATCACAGAGCAGCACACTGAGTTCAATGGATGCTTCCTTCTGCACTTTCTCTCACGACAACAGGGCATGTTTGGTTTCTCTTTGAGGGGAATAGTTTTTAGAAGCTGTTGTTGGCCTGTGGGAAAATGTACTCATAAGAAATGAGTCTGGAAAAGCTGCAGATAGAGCCATAAGAAATGAATGCAACTGATTATTTAATGTTGTTTTTATAGGCAATAGTTTAAGCCAGGGCTATTCAATTAGTTTGGAATGGGGCCGGTTGATGAAAATGATCCAAAGCAAGGGGCCGGGAAAAAGATGGCTTGAGATATGAGCAATCATATTAAGAGCTTCAGATGCAGTAAATACTACAACAGCATAGTGGAGTGCATATATTGTGTTTAATTCAATCAAACAACATAGCCCCAAGGCCTTTATAGATCTAAATGGCAAGTTCAGAACTCAGTAGGCCGACATGTGAAGCTGATTTAACCATCAACATCATTTCATTTGATTTAGGTGAAATTATCTAATCATTCGCGCAGAGATGCAGCCAATGACAGTTTGTCACTACAGTAGCTAGTAGGTGGGTTCAAACCCGAGCCCGCCGAAGTTTTCAGGCAATGTCTTCCCCTCTATCTCTCAATGCAACACCCTCTCTGGAATAAAGGCCCAGTAGATTACTTTTTAACATTATACTCAAAGGGCCAGTAAATATCACCCCGGGGCCGGAGTTGGCCCGCGGGCCGCCAGTTGAATAGCCCTGGTTTAAGCTTTGTTAGTTCCAGGTTTAATATGTGCAATAAGTTCATTTCAATACGTTTTGCAATAAACATTGAACCAGTCAGGCCCTCGACTAGTACCCATTTTTTATTTTGGCCCTCTGTGTATTTGAGTTTGACCCCCCAGATTTACATACGCAACACATTACACAAAAGGGAACCCCCCCCCCAAAAGCATAGTAGGGCCTCTTTTACAATCACAAATATTCTTCACAAAGTGTCTTTTAGGAAGACGAAGATTCTTTAAAGTGAATAAATGCAAACCTTTGTGTTTTGTTTCAGGATCCATCTTGTTTATGGGCCGAGTGATGAACCCAGCGGACCAAACACCCTAAGAATCTCACACACACTACTGGTATTTATTTGTGGACCAACGGGAAGGTCCACGCCACGGACACTTCAGGAAGAGGGATAATATTTTTGTACATGTCTGTAAATAAAATTTTAATACATGTTTTTAAGCCGAGGGTGTTCTGGTCCTTTCTTCCGTCACCATGGTCTATGCAGGAGTCCTGAAGTCAGATGCAAGTCCTTTTAAGACCTCATCGCCACTTTGAGTTCTAACCGGTTACCTTGGCGACGCACCTTTCTTTCTGGTGACAAACGTGAAAAAAACAAACACAGTCGCATATTTACTGAACACTTTATTTACATGGCCCTTCACAGTGTAAAATAGAAACTTTATTCATGGAAATACTTACAAAAAGGCCATTTTCCACTGAACATTCTCTTTAAATAGTACTCTAGGGTTATTTACATCTTTACAGTGTATTCAAAATACTCTTTTGGTAGCGGCCTCTTCACAAACAAAGACAAGTATGGCAGATTTGGTCCCTGTCCGAGGAGGGAGGGAACAGAAGAGGGCTGCCCTCAGAATCAGGAAATCAACCCTTGACCTCTTAATACAGATTATTTGTGTATATTTGAGAAAATTGGACAAAGAATTCTCGAAAAACTTCTTTTTAAATTACCATAAATAAACATTCTCAAATGTACACAAGTGCCTTCACGGTTAAGTGCCAAGAAGTTGATTTGAGATTCATGGCGGGTGCGGGGGGGAGGGGGGTTAAGTTATTTGGCAGCGACCAGCACGTTGGGAAAAGCTGGCATCCGAGACCTCGCTTCATCAACACTCAGGGAACAGTTTCAGGTTTTAAATTAAGATAACAATGGAGAGGGGGGGGGGGGGACTAGCTCCAATGTTATTGCTGATTAGGATGCGTTCGTGTTGGTTCCTGAGCTTTTTCTCCCTGTATTTCAACATTTGTAACCAATGATGTCGGATCATTGAAAGTGATTTTAACTTTGTGTTGATCTCTCGTAAAACCTGTATTGCAAAAAACACTTTTTTTAAGTTTCCAGACACAATTGCTTAAGTTACTGCTCAATAATATCAATTGTCAGTCTGGTAAGTAGTCGACAAATTCATTACTTGAGTCGAGTCATACTCCGATAAGAGCGTCGCATTGGAGTGCTTCAGTTAGTGGAGTGTAGAAAGTTCATTTTCAAACAAACAGAACAACAAAACTCATCCCTCCCACAAACAACCCGTCCTACAAGAAGAGGAAAAATTAGCAAATTAATGTTTTTTACCGACACACAACCTGAACCCTTCCTACACAATCACATCATCATAAATAAAAGTCAACATCTGCTCTTCTGCAGAAAAGTCCTGCACTGCCCCTTAATCCATCTCCTCCTTTTTAAAATGAGGAACATCTAAAAATGGGCTGACTCAGGATGGGTTCGGAGATCAGACAACATCCTCAAATGTTCTGCAGGCCGAAAACCTCACTTGAGTAGACCAACACTTCACCTGTAGCGATAAAATGCTTCCTCATTCCCCCTGAGAAATGCTCAACGCATCCTCCAGGGTCAACACTGACTTTGGGTCAAACTGTGCAAACCGGAGCCGGATGCCTCGTCTCGTCTCCGTTGGGGAAGTGGAGGGTTCATCATCAGAGAGTTCAGTTTTGGGAATGATCGGTCTCAGAGTGAGTCCACATGGTTCATGTTCATGGATCTGGTGTGGATCTCTTCCAGGAAGTTCTCCAGCTGCTCGATGAGAACGCGCTTCTTGAACCTGAAGTGAGGAACAAACGGTTACAAATAAAATGTTAATCTCTGAATTCTGAAGCAATTAAAAGGTAGGGTAGGTAAGAGTGGAGAAAGCAGCTCGAGTGCGCTAGAATTTGAAAGTACGGGGCCGAAAAGAAACTGCCCCTTTTTGAGTTTTGCCAAAAGCCACTGTGTCAATGTTGTCCTACTTGGGTTGCCGTCCGGAGTTGTCCAATATGGCGGACCATCTCGCACATGCGCACTGCAGATCGGGCAGAGCTGCAGATCGGGTAGTGACACTGCCCTCAACAGCTCTACGTCAATTATGGGGTGTCATCAAATGCCGTTTCCATGGAAACGCATCTCTTGCCATAAAAGACGATACATTAACTCGTTCAAAAAGTGCTCAAACTTCACATGAGAGCTAACAGTCCAGCCGTGAATACATCTACGGGACAGTTGTGAGATTTCTTCAAATGCCGTTGCCATGGCAACACAATGCTCGCCATGAAACACGGTTTTCTCATAACTTCAGTGAAAATGCTCCAAACAGCCCAAACCTTCACAGGTTTGGTAACGATGCAGCCATCAACACATCTAAGTGTATTATGGGGTGTCATCAAATGCCGTTGCCATGGCGACAGATCATTCGCCATCAAGTTAGTTCAAAAGTTTGCAGTTCAAATATTCTGCTGCTTTTCCAAGCCTTTTTACTTTCTTTTCTTCTCATCACACATTCAAGCCCCCAGAGTTCATGTTTCATTTCAATCTAAATTATTCACTTTCTTCTTACACATTACATTTCAGCATAGCAGTTTAGCGTCAGATTTTCAGCATAAAGCATTCCCACTAGCAATTTCTTCAGGAATTGCATTCTCTAGTTATGAAGTTATTACGCTATCCAATAATAATAATCCAATGCAGAGGCAATAATGTAATAGAATACATTATTTTATATGCATTATATATTTATATAGTCTTAACCCTCTATGGCATACTGTTGCCCTCAGGCAACAAACCACTTTTTTCGACCTCACACTGGCCCTCTAAATATATATATTTTTAAATATACACAATGTCACCTGACATGCTGGTGTCCAATAAAATGAGGGAATGATATGGGTGTGGCATTTTGTCTGGGGGTGGAGCAGTCCTTTCTGCAAGCAAAGCTGCAGGGGACTCGAGGCCGCCACTTGGTAAGATACATTTCAAAATAAGTATATTTGATTGTTTAAAGACTTATTATGTATTTATTAATTAATTTGCTAAAACTATGTTCATGCAAGTGTGCTCAGCTGTAAAATGATAAACCTAATCAATGTTTTTACCATCTACTGATATTTACAGGAAATGGACACCAAAACATTTTATGGACAGAAGGGACACGATCAGGCTGTTAGGGCTATTCCGTCTGACAGTGAGGACAGTGAAGGTCAAGATAGGGTTAGGCACACAGACAGACAAACAGAGACAGTCACACACACAGATACAGAGACAGTCACACACAGAAAGTCTACCTGGCTGCCTCTTTGATGATGTTTTGGAGGAAGATGAGCCGGGTGTCCAGAGTTCCTTGGATCTGCTTCAGGAGGAGGAAGATCTTCTCGTAGTCTGCAAAGGAAAGAGAAAACATTAGAATCGTCTCTTAATTATTGCAGTGTTTTCCAGGACAGCTGAGTCCCGAAGGATATCATTTATTGACCAAATCTAAGGTGCTTTAGCGTTTTTACCTTCATCTATTGTCTTTATTCACATATGTGTCACAATCTGATGCATATGTATGAGAACAATCATCCCCAATAAGACAATAAACTGTTCCTTTTATTTGAGCACCCCTCCACAGATTTAGCTCGTCTACTTACGTCTGCCGGGTTTCCTGATCTCCTTGTAGATGAGCGTCCTCAGCTCGTTGTTGACCTTCGTGGTCTCGATGTGAATGTGCTTCTTCAGAGCGGTGGGCGACAGGTATCGTGGCGGCTGGTCGTCGTCCATCATCACCAGCTCCGCTCCGTCCTCTTCGTCCAGCACCAGATCCCCTTCCCCGGGCTCTCCGTTCTCCTCCTCATCCCCGTGCTGGAGCTCCTGGATCTCCTCGTTCTCCTCGTGTTCCTCTTGTTCCTCTTGTTCCTCGTGTTCCTCTTGTTCCTCTGAGGCCAGCGTGTGGTTCTCCTGGAGGCCGGCGGGCCCCGAGGGAAGGTCCGCCTCCGAGTCCGAGCTCTCGTCTGAGCTGTAGTGGTTCTGATTCAGGTGGTTGATGATCAGTTCCGGTTCAGACGCTCCGTCACTCATGTCCACGTCTGCAGGGTCAGAGAAAATAACGTGTTTAGCACAAAACATTCATTTAGGTGGGATGATGAGACCTTTGCTGAAAACGACAAGTTTGTTTGAAAAGTGCCCGTTTTAAGACTCCGCGTTTGGTTGGTTGTAAGAGGGACGAGGTGCGTCACGTGTTAATGTATGATGGGTGCTCGAGTTGACTGCCTGAACCAGCTCGCAGGCTTCGCCCCATTTATCGTTTAGTTGAAAATGCTTTAATCAATCCTACCTGTTGGTCGGGGGCTGGCGGGCGGGGTTACGGGGGGGGTGTAGGCTCTGCCGAGGCGCAGCAGAGGAGACATGCAGCGCCGCCTCTTCGGCCCGCCGCCCGTCATGTTGCTGCTGTCTCCGGGTCGCTTCCCTTTGTTCTGAGGGCCCGTCACAAACTCATCCGCCTCGTCGATCATCATGCCCTGAGAGGGGGAGGGGTCAGTTTACATGTTCCTCAAATCATGACTTGGTCTGTTACTTAGATTGGATTCCTTTAGTGTCACGACACAGAGTACAGCGAAATTCCAAGTATTCCCGATGGTGCGATCACACATAACAGACAGTATGAGTATCATTTTGACAATACAAGCTAAAACTTTTAATATATAATATGTGAAGTGACTATAAATTGGACCTATGATACATTGAACAGTACGGTCAAGGCAGTACAAAATGTAAACAAGTCATTAAGTAAGTATTTATCAGTGCAGTTGATAATTACAAAACTAGAAATAATGATGTGTTCTATAAAAACGGACAGGTTTCAGACTGGTTTCAGACAGGTTTCAGACTGGTTTCAGACTGGTTTCAGACTGGTGAATATAAGGTGCAGTTGGATGTAAACATGTACTTGACATGTTTCTGTACACACAAACTGGAAGATTGACACTAAAGTTGAAGACCTGAGTTGTCATGAAAAACTATATTTTAGTGCTGATGTTTTACCTTCTTGTCCAGTTTGAAGGGGTTTCCAAAGGTGTGCTGGCGCTTGGGCTGCTCGGGGTCTGCGTCTCGGAGCGGCTGAGGAGCGGCTTTCAGGAAGTCCTGGTAGTTTCCCATCTGGGCGATCGGCACGCTGTGGAGCTGGTCTGGACATTCACAAAGAGAAAGAGAGAAATGTAGACTTTTTGCTTTTGAGGGGAGAAACTACAGGCGATTAGGGTCAATATCTTACCCATAACAATTCAACTTGAAACCTTTCCAGTTGATGACTCACATTAGGACACGTTGTTTAAAATAAACTCACAAAATGCTCAACAAAATGTAGTATAATTTACACCTTAACAGTGAATTTGGGATGTTTTCTTTCCACTTGTCTGACATTATGTGGAATCAAACTAGCTCAAACTCATTAAAACTCAACCACTGCATTCAAAATGTATTTGCGCGTAGTGTCTCGCTTTAAAGAGTCATATGACACTAGCTGAAAATGTCCTTTCTTGACATCCAGTGAGATGTTGAACTTTTCTTGCTGACATCAGATTTGGGTGTGGTAACAAAGAGTAATGGAGCAGTATAATGACACATCTGTTCAGTGAGTGTGAGAATGAGAGTGACTAACCGGAGTCGTGCCCTCGGAGCGTGCACACGGTGGTGTTCAGCAGGTTCCTCCTCATGCGGCTCAGCTGGTCCAACAGGTGGCTGCGTGGGATGTCGTACGGGTTCCTGAAGCTCTGCGGCTTCAAACCCTGAGGAGAACAACATTGTTTCCTCAGAAAAAAAGGCTTTATTTGTAGTGGGTACATTCTTTAAAGGTCCCCTATTATACTGTTTTCATCAATATATTATAGGTCTCAGATACAAAACATGTCTCTGAAGTGTTTGGCTCCAAACACTAAACAGATCATTGCAGCATTACCCATAATCCCCTCTGTTTCAGCCCTGCTTCCAAAGTGCTGATACTCTGTCTGTTACTTTAGATGAAAATAAGGAGCCCCTCCCCACGCCCCTCTGAGAGACATTTGGTTTAAAAGAACACAATGGTGCTCTAGGAGGAGATTCAGGTGATAAGGGGGGGGGGGGGGGGGGGGTTACCTTGGTTGCTGATTGGCTAATGGTTACACAAGACAAAACATTGTTATGACATCACAAAGTGGCCAAAATCTGATCAGCTCATTTTCAGACAGGTTTTTATAGAAATGGATCAAAAAGAGAGAAAATCTTTGTTCCTGAAACTTTCAGTCTCTTTCCACAGAGGGGACACATGTTGATGTAGAAGAGACATGAAGAAGAGGGGACACATGTTGATGTAGAAGAGACATGAAGAAGAGGGGACACATGTTGATGTAGAAGAGACATGAAGAAGAGGGGACACATGTTGATGTAGAAGAGACATGAAGAAGAGGGGACACATGTTGATGTAGAAGAGACATGAAGAAGAGGGGACACATGTTGATGTAGAAGAGACATGAAGAAGAGGGGACACATGTTGATGTAGCAGAGACATGAAGAAGAGGGGACACATGTTGATGTAGAAGAGACATGAAGAAGAGAGGACACATGTTGATGTAGAAGAGACATGAAGAAGAGGGGACACATGTTGATGTAGAAGAGACATGAAGAAGAGGGGACACATGTTGATGTAGAAGAGACATGAAGAAGAGGGGACACATGTTGATGTAGAGGAGACATGAAGAAGAGGGGACACATGTTGATGTAGAGGAGACGTGAAGAAGAGGGGACACATGTGATGTAGAAGAGACATGAAGAAGAGGGGACACATGTTGATGTAGAAGAGACATGAAGAAGAGGGGACACATGTTGATGTAGAAGAGACATGAAGAAGAGGGGACACATGTTGATGTAGAAGAGACATGAAGAAGAGGGGACACATGTTGATGTAGAAGAGACATGAAGAAGAGGGGACACATGTTGATGTAGAGGAGACATGAAGAAGAGGGGACACATGTTGATGTAGAAGAGACATGAAGAAGTGGGGACACATGCTGATGTAGAAGAGACATGAAGAAGAGGGGACACATGTTGATGTAGAGGAGACGTGAAGAAGAGGGGACACATGTTGATGTAGAAGAGACATGAAGAAGAGGGGACACATGTGGATGTAGAGGAGACATGAAGAAGAGGGGACACATGTTGATGTAGAAGAGACATGAAGAAGAGGGGACACATGTTGATGTAGAAGAGACATGAAGAAGAGGGGACACATGTTGATGTAGAAGAGACATGAAGAAGAGGGGACACATGTTGATGTAGAAGAGACATGAAGAAGAGGGGACACATGTTGATGTAGAAGAGACATGAAGAAGAGGGGACACATGTTGATGTAGAAGAGACATGAAGAAGAGGGGACACATGTTGATGTAGAAGAGACATGAAGAAGAGGGGACACATGTTGATGTAGAAGAGACATGAAGAAGAGGGGACACATGTTGATGTAGAAGAGACATGAAGAAGAGGGGACACATGTTGATGTAGAAAAGACATGAAGAAGAGGGGACACATGTTGATGTAGAAGAGACATGAAGAAGAGGGGACACATGTTGATGTAGAAGAGACATGAAGAAGAGGGGACACATGTTGATGTAGAAGAGACATGTAGAAGAGGGGACACATGTTGATGTAGAGAGACATGAAGAAGAGGGGACACATGTTGATGTAGAAGAGACATGAAGAAGAGGGGACACATGTTGATGTAGAAGAGACATGAAGAAGAGGGGACACATGTTGATGTAGAAGAGACATGAAGAAGAGGGGACACATGTTGATGTAGAAAAGACATGAAGAAGAGGGGACACATGTTGATGTAGAAGAGACATGAAGAAGAGGGGACACATGTTGATGTAGAAGAGACATGAAGAAGAGGGGACACATGTTGATGTAGAAGAGACATGAAGAAGAGGGGACACATGTTGATGTAGAAGAGACATGAAGAAGAGGGGGACACATGTTGATGTAGCAGAGACATGAAGAAGAGGGGACACATGTTGATGTAGAAGAGACATGAAGAAGAGGGGACACATGTTGATGTAGAAGAGACATGAAGAAGAGGGGACACATGTTGATGTAGAAGAGACAACAAGAAGTGGAACAGGTGACCTTTAAAATAACGTTACCTTGTTGAGCAGCGCCAGCTCGAAGCCCTGGAACTCTTTTCTGTTGAGCTCCAGGGGCATCGGCGGCCCCTCCCCAGAGAGGCTCTGCAGCTGCTGGATGAAGTCCCTGCGCTGGGCCTGAGACACGCCGCCGCCCCCCCGCCAGCGCACCTTCATGCCGGCCTCCGGAGGCTGCTTCTTACCGATCAGCGCAATCAGCCGGTCGTACTCGATTTTCGACTGGAAGTGTGAGAAAACGAGTTGTATGACTGGGTGCATTTTCAACGCTGTCTCCTAATTATTGAATAAACTAAATAAAACATGGCACACTAGGGTTGGGTATCCTTTTGGATATAGAGACGATATAGAATCTTTGGTACCCATAAGTTGGTCAAATGTATAATGTTATCTATAATTTGATACATTTCTAGATTTTTGAACATAATGCAATCATAGTGAATACTGTATAGAGATACTCTATACATCTTTCACTGTCAATAGCTATATTATTTACCATCCAATTTATATTTCATGTGCAATGCCTTGTTTACATGCTGCTGTGACAGCTTCTTAATATGAATTAAAGGTTATTTAATCATCATAATAATTACTATACAACTAGGCATACAAGTAACAACCTTAAAGTGCACCTATCATGCTATTCTATGAAGTGTTTTGCTCAAAATACCAAACAGATCCCCCATTCTAGCCATGCCTCATATCCCTCTATTTCACTTCCTGTTTCTAAAGTGCTGATTTTATGTATAAAGCTTCATGGATTCATGCGGGACCCGGCAGCTACCGTCTAAACTAAATGCTGCCGTGATGAAACGCCATATCATGGATTATCAAGGATCTGAAACAGTCTGGAGCTCAAAGGCTTTCTCTCTTGCCGGTTATACCACAAGGTGAGTTCCTTTTTACTTCCTGCTTCTTCACACACATGCTCTCCAGTACAGGTTAGCTCTGAGTGTTAGCGATGCTAATGTAAACACCGACCATATACGTCCAAAACAGTCGAGCATTGTTTCTGATAGCAACGTTTCTGATGGGCCGTGGGTCCACATTTCAGCTATTACATCATATCGGACGCAAATCTGGATCAGCTCCGTTGTTCCCCGTTTTTAGAGATTAGGGTACGGAGGAAAAGAGAGAGGGTTTTGTTTTCTGACGCTGCGTGAGTTCCCCGACACACCGGGGACACATGTTGATATATACAAGACATCACAAAGTGCATTTTGCATGATAGGTCCCCTTTAAGCTCCAATTGAAAACTCTATATATATATATGTTGTAAAAATATGTAACCAAAAATAAAAATCTGACTTGTTACTCGACTATTTGCCTCAAAAATGTGTTATTGTCAAGTTAAAACTGAATAGTTAAAAAAGGACCTGTATTTCATAAAAACATATTTAAATAGGAGTAAATAATGCATTCAGACTATTTATAAAACAGAGCCTAAAGTTATTAGAAAAATAACGGAGCTCAAAGAATACGATTCATCAGGATAACAGACACAGACTGACTTGTGTGCCCAAAGGTAGCGAGACACAACATCCCGACTCCTCACCTGCTGGCTGAGCTTCTTCAGGTAGGAGACCACGCTGTAGCTCAGCCCGTACTCCATGTTGTCGGCCAGAAGGTTTGGCGCTCCCATAATCCTCAGGGCTTTCCTCAGGGACTGTGGAGAGAACAACAGCCATGAGACCAGTTCAGCAGCTTTTAGCATCGATCAAATATTCAAATACATTTTAGAGAGCTGGAGAACGAGGAGCTGAAGTCCACTGACCCCGATGTAATATGGAGGCATGGTCTTCAGGTAGTTCTCGAAGGACTGTCGCCATTTGATGGTCGGCTTGAACTTGTGCACTTTGATCAAGTCATCTGCAAGAAAGAAATCCAAGACGTGAACATGATTTTACCCCCAAAAAGAACTTTAGACGAGGCTACATGTTGTACAAGAGAGTGACTTCACATTACTCTATATCAGTGTTCATTTCGTCAACGAAAACTATGACCAAAAATGTTCGTCAACAACCTTTTTTTACACAACTAAGACGAGACGATGAGCTAAAAATAGATTTTTGATAATAAAAACTATGACGAAATGTATATTTTGTTTTCGTTGACGAGACGGGACTAAGGTGTTAATGGTGGACTATCGGACATTCAAAATGCAGGGTATTTTCCCCCAAGTGTCCGTCTTGTCTGTCAAAATGCATCTTAAGTTTCTAACTTGCAATATCATTATTTCCGCTCTCTTCACTCCAGAAGAGCGGTCTCCCTGGGCCCTTCTCACTTCGGTTAAATTGATTCCTTGCTTCCCTCACTTGCGTCGTTTCCCTGTGACTAGTCCCTCCCACCAAGGAAGCATGGAGAGACGCAAGGAAACCACGAGCAGCAGGGAAATGAGTTTTAAGAGCAATGGGACGTCCTTTCCTCCTGAGCGTCACGTGAAGCGACGTCCGTTTGTGATGACGCTGCACAGCTGTTCGTCTGACAGCAGCTCTGTCCCCGTTATTTTAAGAAGCATCAGATCAGTGCATGCACTGCATCGTCCAATCAGTGAGCGATACACAGTAAGGGTGCGGGGCGAGTGTCTGAGGATTTAATCGAAGGATGGTCTGATGGTTCCTCGGTTATCGCTCCTCGGGCAAAAATAAGGCCATTGGGACGCTACTCAAGATGGCGCAGACAAATCAACTTCCGGTGAGACCGAGACCGACGAGCGAGGAAATGAAAAATAAGAGAAGTGAGAAGGGCCCCCTGTGTCTTGTCTGTGTGCGGGAGGCGGGGCCTAACAGACACACTGCAGCGGTGTGCACACACATTTTTAAGAGTGGTAGTACCGTTAAAAACCTTAACGATACCCCACCCCTAGATATAAGTAAAGTGTTAAGAGAGTGAAATGTTGCTTTACGAATTTCAACACTTGATACTGTCACATTGATTCCAATTTCAGACTGAATTAGTTTAAAGAGAGAAAACATTTTGAAGGATAAAAAGGACTAAAACTAATAACTATTTTCATCTTAAGACTAAATCAAAAATAGCGGCCAAAATGAACACTGCTCTATATCTCCGAAGCCTGCCCCAAATTGAAAAAGGTGCTTAAAGAGGCCGTGTGACGCTTCTTTGGGTGCTGTGTTGGCGAGTAGTATCTAACGGTGTTGTAATTTAGAACAGAGCTAACCGTGATAATCTGGGGAGGGCTCTCAAAAACCGAGAGAGAAATATAAGTGCCGCGTGAAACCCCACCTGCTTTATATAGCAGCACGTATGATCAAGTTTGTTTAGAGGAGCTGAGGAATGCATGACTCAAAAAGCGAATGTCACAGAACTGAATAACAAAAATAACATGGTGCTACTTTACTTCCTCATAGATGTTACAATCACAATGGGGCTTTATCAGCAAGTGTTGACGGTGACAGTGTGGCGTGGATCCGTCGGTCTTACCCAGCAGTGGCAGCAGCACGGGGTAATTATAGGGCATCACAAACAGGTTGACACAGTTCAGAGCCGTGCTGGCCTTCAAGTATCCGCAGGGTTGGCCCAGGTCACTGTACTTGGCACTGTTACACACAAACACCTAGAACACACAAGAGAAAATCATTTAGATGTGGAAACATTGTTTGTTATTGAAATGCTCTACGTTCTGGTCCCGGCTTCATGTGCAAGAGACCCTCGTGCAATTCACGTTTCATTTGTTCTCTTAATTTGCCATTTACTTTTTTACTTTCAACTTATTGTCATTACGTAGTACAGGTACTATGTAACGAAACGGTTTCTCTGCATTTGACCCATCCTAGTGTTAGGAGCAGTGGGCTGCCATTATGCGCGGCGCCCGGGGAGCAGTGTAGGGAACGGTGCCTTGCTCAGGGACACCTCGGTAGCACTTGGTCTTTCCGGGACTTGAACTGGTGACCTTCCAGTTGCCAAGCCAAGTCCCTATGGACTTCACCACCATGCCTTAATGCATGTACACTTGGTTATAATCTCTTCACTTTATCTGCACTATACTTCTGCTGTTGTAATAATGTAAATTTCCCGGGACAAATAAAGGAATTCTGATAACAGCAAGACCCGTTCCAAAGTTTTATGGATCTCAACTTTAATGTTTCAGTCGTTTCCCAGAAGCATTATTATGCTGTGCTGGTGTTTACCTGCCAGCAGGTGTGCGGGGACTTCCTCTCCAGGATGAACTGAGTGAGAGGCGACGGCTCCAGCTCGTATTTGTCGAACGGCACCTTATCGATCACCATGGGCTCCGAGTCCAGGCAGGAGAAACGGACGTGAGGGTGTGCTGAGCGAGGGGGCTGGAAGATCAAAATGTCAAAGATGCATGGTCAAGCCTTCCATTATTTATTTGTATGCTTTGTTGATTCCCTTCACAAGTGTCTTACAGAAAACAAAACACAAACAGAATCTAACCTAGCTGAAGATCTGGAGCCATAGATTATCCAACTTAATGAAAAAAATGATATCGTCACTGATAACATTCCTTTTAATCCATTGTATCTGGGTCAGGGAGGTTTCTTACCAGCGTGGGGGAGTTCTGGTCTGGCCAGAAGGCCTCGGGGATGGGCCAGTGACCGATGGGGACCCCGGTTTTTGGGTTGGGCCGTACGTAGATCAGCTTGTGGCAACAGTGCCAAGGCTGCAGACCGGACTTCGATATTGCCTCCACCGGAGCATCTACACACACACGCAAAAATGAATACTTTTTGTTTTCGATATTTACTGAAGAACGAAGTCACTCCAATTAAATCCTTTAATTTCCAAGAACGCACTTTACTTAATGTTATATGTGTACTCTATGTATCAGAACTAGTCAACATGTACCTATAAACAGACATCTATACTCATACTTGAATATTACACACACACACACACACACACACACACACACACACACACACACACACACACACACACACACACACACACACACACACACACACACACACACCACACACACACACACACACACACACACCACACACACACACACACACACACACACACACACACACACACACACACACACACACACACACACACACACACACACACACACACACACACACACGTAACAGAAGTAGTTCACATAAGAATATACACAGGGATATTAAGCATAAAATAAAAGACTTACTTGTGTTATTTCTATTCATAGCGTTAATACATGTTTAGAACTGTGTGTGTGTGTGTGTGTGTGTGTGCACGCACGTGTGTGTGTGTGTGTAAGTAAAATACTGTATGAAAGTGGGGGTTTTAACAGTGACCTCTACGAGCAGCAGAAAAGCTCAGAGAGGATTTAAAAAGAAAGTGAGAAAGCACAGAGATTCTCGACTCATCAAACTGATGCGGTGCAGCAGTTATTTTGGAAATAGAGTCGGGGATAAAATGTCATGAAATCACACGGAGGGGTTTCTCACCCTCTAAAGGCGGAGGGTCCGGCCCCGTCTTCTCAAAGTTGATCACCACTCCGCTCTGGATCTTCTGCACCAGAGACTCCAGACACTGATTCAACATCCGCTGGGAGAACACGCTGTAGGAACGCCCTGCAACACACACACACACATTATTTATTTATACACAGTATGTAAAGACATTATGTTATAAAACTGCATTATTTATGTGAAAAGGGAGGCGTGTGGTGCAGTGGGTTGAGCATTGGTGTTCGGATCAGGGGGTCACAGGTTCACACCCCACTGCAGTCAGCATGTCGTTGTGTCCCTGAGACACTTCACCCCAAATTGCTTCTGTGGGCATTGTCCACAGTGCTGAGTATGTAAGTCGCTTTGGAGAAAAGCGTCTAACAAGTGACATGTAATGTAATGTAAAAAATGCAATGTTCGCTTCATTGTGGGATAAAAACACATTTAGTAATAATTGAGCTATAATCAGACTTCCTGGTTTTACAAGTATTCAGACGGTGTACACACATTTAAGAGTACGCTGAAGACTTCCCTTTATTAAAGCATAACAGTAAGACCTGATTTCAGATAGCTGTTTGTCCTCCTGAGTCCTACACTTTATAGTATAATATTTCATTGGTTTATTGAATATTTCCTCCTATTTCTTTCTTTGTTATATCTTTTAGCACTGTCCTTCATGAGTGTTTTGCGATATTGGGCTATCTAAATAAACATGTATTTAATTTTATTTGAAAAGTGCTATATAAATAAAGTCATTTCAACCTCTTTTCACATCCAGATCAAATGACTCTCTACAAGCGAGATGAAGCTCAGCGCAAGTTCTTTCAGGGAGACTGGTATACATTAGGGCTGAACGATTCATCGATTTTTGAAATGATGCAATTATCAAATCGATATTTAGTTATTTTTGTCAGTCATCCACACCAATCAGAAGTGCTGTGCTCCACATGTACCAGCCATTGTTAACCAATCAGAAGTGGCCCATGATAGAAGGTGACAGATTGATCCAATCACCTGCCAAGTGCTTCTGAAAGTGCCTGCCCTTTCCAAATGGCTTCCAATGGAGCTTCAGATGCTTTGGTGAACCATCTGAGTCAGGTTAGTAATGCTCCATCACATGTTTCTATCACAGGGTGAATCTGAAACTGAAGCTTGACTTTAAAGCAACCCAACGGAAGCTTCATGTAAGTTTAGTTCTTTCACTCGTAGCTCGGGCTGCGGGGTGCTAAAGGCGGGAGCACGTTGATACGACCTTCCTAGCCGGAGATATGGCCGCATTTTATAATAAACTTCCGTTGGGTCGCTTAAAAACAAATATCGCAATTCGAATCGCAATTAGATTATTTCCCCAAATCGTGCAGCCCTAGAATACATTCACTCCGCAGCTGCTTATAATCAGCTCATCACAGGTTTTCTTTTTAACCCATTACATTTCACCTCAATCTCCAGCAGCCAATCAGCGAGCTGCAGCCACACTTTAAAATGGTTCTCCTCTCTCCTGCAGTCAGCTGTGATTCCAGGTGTTCATGCTGCCGCCCGCCTCCTCCCCATCCACCTCCTCTCATCACATCCAGTGCCAGGAGAGCTAATCCAAAAACCTCATCACATCCCCTCTTCATCCCATCTCCTCATCAAATCCAGATCTTCAGCATCATCGCCAGTGTCTAGACCAGGGGTGGGGAACCTACGGCCTCCGGACCGTATACGGCCCGCGAGACAATTTGGTACCCCTCGAGGTAATTTATAAAACACACGAAAAAAAATTTAAGAAATCTAGACCGCAAAAAAATTAAACAAGCGAGTGCCTGTTTTTCCTGGCCAAGGTCAGGGTCCTTGAACACAACACGAGCCTAACGTGTCATCACGTGGTGCAGTTCTGACGGAGAGCACCAGAACGCGGCTCCAGCATTTCAGAAATGTCAGTACCCATAAGGAGCCGTACACATGCCGCAGTTTCTGCTGTCTTTAGTTGAAAGCCCAGTGGCGATCTGTTCATCTGTCATACTGATCATACAGTCAATAGCTTTGTTGTTATTAGCATCTGGTTAGCTAGCTATGCTAACGAATATAAGAAGCTTGTTCTCCAACCAGTGAGGTAAAGGCACATCTTTATATGATCATTATAGTTATATAAAAATAAGAGAATAAAGTAAACAGGTATAAAATACTATATGACAGTAAAAAAAAGTTGTTATTAATAAAGAAGAATACAGTTTGAAAGGGGAGTGATTTGTCAAATATTCATAAAGAAAAAGAAAATCTGCTTCCAGTTCTGTTTCATCTGGTGTTGAGTCCATAGATCTCCTAATGTTGCTCTCAAAGTGCACCAGATTGATGCTTTTAACTTCAACTTTTAAAAAAAAATCTTAGGTTAGGTCCCCCCCCACTTAAATCATGTTCACATGGATAGGAAACTAAATTTGCACACATCTTGAAATCAGTCGGAAGTCGCAACGGCTGATTTCAAAATAAATGTGGATTTTTGTTTGATTTTAAATAAACCAAGACTTGGCTTTCAGAATATGAAACTTTCATTTCCAAAATCACACGATAAATACATGTTTGAAGCTTGTAAAGGGAAGATGACAGCTCTCACTCACAATCTGCTCTTCCAGAGACCCGCCCCCCCTCCCTCCGGCTGAAATTATGAATGTAAGGCGTATGGTAATCATAGATAACACGGCAGGGTCCGTGACAGTTTGTTTTAATCTGATTTCAAATAAACAAAGTCTTGGCTTTCAGAATATTAAACCTGTTTCGGTAAATTCAGACGATAAATACAACGTTGAAGCTTCGGCATAATTACAAGCGGAGAACGGAGTAACTTGACGTCACAGCAGGCAGAACAACAGCCGGTGTTTTCTGCGGGAAACAAACAAACGTGTATATACACGCACACTCGCGAGCTTCCCCCAGACCAGTAATCCAAACGAAAATATCTTTATAATATCGTATTTTGATAATTTGCTCCGTTAATAACTTTGAAGGCCTTTTTCTCAAAATGATGACTCGTGACAGTCATTATATAATGTGACATATGTTGCTTAATATTTGGAGAACAACAACAATCCTGATATCATTAGAAAGCTAAGAATCTGCTCTTTCCAACAGTGTACACAACTCGGGTCAATGCGACTGATTTCGATGGAGCAGGTCACATATGCTCACGGCTGCATTTCCCCCTTTAGATATATGATTTCAGGATCGGGGTCTAATCGCCAAAGACTTAACATTTATCATTTGGCATGTGTCGATACATGTTCTTTAAACAAAATGAAGTCTCTCCTGCTTGAAATGCTCCACCTCCTTCACCAGCGAGCAGAGCATGTTGCGTTCAGAGCGTTTAACAGAAAACAGCTGGATGGGGTTACGGCTGAATCACACAGTAAATGAGCCATACAAAAACAAATATTGAGTCATAAGAGTCTGAAGGCTCCGTGGAGCTGAGGGGAATACGGATCATTATCTGTGTGTTTGTTACAGTGAGCAATCACTTCCACAACATGTGGTCGAAGTTATTACACATCGTTTAGACTTTTCAGATGAAAATGTAAAGAACTCAAGTTTTAAAACACAGATGACAAAGTCTCCATATGGAAAGATGAATATCTGCATTTGCATTTACTCGGTGAATATGTGAACATTTGCATAAATTAGGTGCGGCAGTGGCTCAGTCAGTCGGGGCTTGGACTGGGAGCTGTCGGGTCACCGGTTCAAGTCCCCGAACAGACTTAAATATGGAGTGTGGACTGCTACTTGGAGAGGTCCCAGTTCACCTCCTGCCCTGCCGTGGTGCCCTTTAGCAAGGCACCGGACACCGCCCTTCCCCCCCTCACTCCCATTGCTCCCCGGGCGCTGTACAATAGCTGCCCACTGCTCCTAGCACTAGACTCCTGGCACTAGACTCCTAGTACTAGACTCCTAGCACTAGACTCCTGGCACTAGACTCCTGGCACTAGACTCCTAGTACTAGACTCCTAGCACTAGACTCCTGGCACTAGACTCCTGGCACTAGACTCCTAGTACTAGACTCCTGGCACTAGACTCCTGGCACTAGACTCCTGGCACTAGACTCCTGGCACTAGGATGGGTTAAAAGCAGAGAACACATGTCACTGTGTGCTCTGCATGTGTGACCATTAAAGAGGGTCTCATCCCTCCCAATTCTAATTCGACTAAATATAAAGTGTAGAGTGAGGTGACTTCATAACAATGCTGCAGTGACGTGTGAAATGTATTTACAAGCTATGACATTGTAGATAATAATGATGCAAAGAAAGGTATTTGATAGCTATTCGCTGGTGGAATAAAATACAATAAAAAAAGTTCCCGGTGAGACAAAACAACTCCGATAATATAATAACAATTTTTCTAACATAAAGGCAGGCCAACAGTTCCCTTAAAGCAGTGCTTCTCAAAGTGAGTATATTGGTAACATTTGAAATACATTTAAGTTTTCCGCACTCTCGCGGGAATATCTCCGCAATGGAGCGAGCTTAAGTTTCACTTTTCCGATTGCATGATATAGCCCAGCGCAACACCTCCGTCACACACGTTGCCACCTGTTCGTACCCTTTTCAGGCAATTTGTAATTTCTTTATATTTGCGGAGTTAGGTGGTCCCGAGTGTTTTCTTATTGGTTAAGTGGTCCTTGGTATGAAAAAGTTTGAGAAACACTGCCTTAAAGTGTCATGAATGAATGCCAAGAAATACTTGACACTTATCTTGTAAGAAGAACCACCATTTAATCCAATCAGGACTTCCAAGAGCCATTATTTAGATAAAGAACAACCTTAATGATCTGCAAGCTTAAAAGATACAAGTTTCGAGAATCAAGGCAAAGTATTTTTACGAAAAACCTGAAGTAAAACCTAACCTTGAATGTATCAAACATCTATTCAACTAACCACTTCATATTCCAGGGTAAGAAAGATGATACCATTTCAATGACTTTAGATACACTACATGTTCAAGTGCTCTCACTAACTCTGTATTCTTTATGTGGCTGTGTCCGTCCTTTACACTCAAATATGAACATTTGCATGAATGCAGCTCTAAAGCTCTGATGAATCTGCTTCAGCTGATCTGTCTCAGCATCAGTCACAGGGCAGTGAAGGTCACATGAGCAACGACCATGAATCACACGCCTCTTTCGTCTCAGAAAGCTACAACTGGTTAGACAAATTCAACCTTCTGGACATTTACTGCCTCTTACTTCACCTCCAATGACCTTGTTATGCAGCCATTCACTCAGTCATTCACTCACCCATTTCTAAAGGCTGTGGCTTTGTGTCATCAGCAGTAATCAACTGTGGACTGTCAGTGACAATGGAGCTGTGTCATGTTCTGCATTCAGCCCCACTGACTGCTGCACACTGAAGCTTTGGTGTGCTCTGCTCTCACTGTGAGTGTGTGAGAGTGAGGGTGTGTGTATGTTTAAATCTTAACCTGCCATCAGTATCATTCTAGTGTGTTCCTCCTGCCAGCTGCTTTCACAACCAGGCAGCATGAGGACAGGAGACAGGAGACGTTAGAAGTCTCCTTCAATAAGCAGTAACCTTTAAAAATGGCAACCAGATATCAGCTTTTGTATGGAACTCAAAATATTTTATATTTAAGCCACCCTGTATTACCAGTAAATACGATTGTATGCAGTATTAAGTTAGCTCCATAAAATCAGTGTTATAAAAACCAAATTGAATTATTTGTGTGATACTTGTGATGTGATAAACTCTGTAGATATAAACACATTTCACTGTCATTATGTATATTTTTTGTTGAATATTCCCCCCACCCGCCCCTTTTTATTTTTATAAAACAGAACCATGGTCGATTGAAGTACAACCAGAGTATATGCAGGCATCCTGAAGTCAGATGTAAGACCTCTTAAGACCTTTTTTAAGACCCTTTCCTACATTTTAAGACCACTTGGAGTTTTAACCGGTTACCTTGGTGACACACTTTACCTCACATTGACTATACACAGTATTGAGTGTCCTTCCTCCTTATCTTCCAACCATTTGGACGCAGACTTGCATTTCCCCATAACGATGTTGTTTAACAACCGGCGTAAACGGACGTCGCGCTATCAAGCAGCGAGCGTGCGATGTCCTGTTCAGATGACGTCAAACCCAACGGGATGCCATCAATAAACTACACAGAATCACACGACACACCTACGCCATGACTACATTCAGGCAAACTGTAGAACACAACCTCTTTGGACCATTTATATACTTATTGAACAGTGGTTGAGAAAAATGTAATACCTTGGAAAATGCCGGTTAATACTTTTTAATAGCCTTCATTTTCGCTAAATTGATTTATCAACTTTTAATACTTTTTAAGACCCCGCGGACCCCCTGTGTTATTTAAAACTAGAAGGTACAATCGTGGACTAAGGGGGAACATTTGAGTTCTCTAACATTAATCAACAGTTACTCCTGAAGGGCTCTTGAGAGAAGCTCCCGACCCCTTCAGCTCCATCAGACCTGCTCGGTGATTAAATAAGAGCTGGCTGTGTTTGTACGAGCGTCTCCGCCTGTAAACACGAGCTACTCTGAATGCTGAGTGAGTGCTGCCGAGGATCCTTCACTACGTTTATTCTCTCAGAGAAAACGGTATCCAGATCCATTATTCTCTTTATTCATTGTATTTATAGCATCATCAAATGTGCTTTTATATCTGGTGTTGCTCAGACTTGCTCCACTGGGCTCTGCTAGAGAACTGCCCAGAGAATGAGGATGTTTTCTATTTACAAATAATTAGCTGTCCTTTGTGAACAAGTAATTTAATATTCTGGTGTACACATGATCAACAAATATTTCCTAAGCTGTCGTCTCTTTATGTAAGCCAGCTGTCTGATGGTTGAAGCAGAAGCTGGTTTCCGCTTGTCTCATGCAGCCTGAGAGGAAACTGCCTCAGAGAATTACATTTAAGAACAATTTAAAGTGCATTTTCTTCTGCTGTCCAGATCTGTTTGACGTTAACGAGCGAGGACTGGTAAAGAATAATCCAAAAAAACGTTTTAAGACTTTACAAAGCCATCCCATTTTCCCATATCCGGGCATTAGTATGACTTTTGAAGGATTTAGCAAGTAGTTTTAATACAAAGTACAGCCGTTTTTTAATATTATTGATTACAATGCCTTCTCCAGACTGAGTTGACTCTCTGCCAGGCTTACGCATATTTTTTAAATGCAATTTTAAGATGTTTAATAAACTAAACCAGGTATGTTGTGCGTGTTTAAACTAGCAAGAGAGAAAAGAGAGTGTGTGTTCATACAAAATAAGTAACTATGGATTTACAAAACTGCTAATCTGTGACCACAACCTGCAAATCATCTTTGTTCACGGCACAGGACGGTTTCTCAACCACTGTTCATCTGAGCGACTGCACACTTTGCAGCCATGATGTGGTTTTAATACAAATTATAGTCTTTTATTAATAGTATTGAATGCAATGCCTTCTCCAGACGGAGTTGACTCTCTGCCAGGCTTACGCATATTTTTTAAATGCAATTTTAAGATGTTTAATAAACTAAACCAGGTAAGCTGTGGGTGTTTAAACTAGCAAGTGCAACTAAGGGAGAAAAGAGAGAGTGGGGGTGTTTCTCAATGTCGAGGAAGGCTGCTCCAGAGCCACTATTTCAAGCATACTACGCCATCGAGTGCCGCCGAAGGACTGTTCCAATGTCCAGCATACTTGGAATTCTACCGAGCCCAGCGTACTTCGTAGCGAGAAATGTTGAGGCTGCACATGTGTAGACTCCGCTGTCTTAAAATCCCCACAATGCTTTGCGCACTGACCAATTTCCCCAAATCTGTGGCGGAAAATGTAAGGCGGGGGCCTCTCATATGACGCACACCTGCACACTTGCTAGCCTGTTCCACTCTTCGTTTTCTGAAGGAAGTGACTCGGAAGACATGTGCTACCAAGCAAGCGTACTCAACATTGAGAAACACCCTGTGTGTTCAAACAAAATTAGTTACAATGAATTTAATAAAATGCTAATCTGCATCAACTGTTGATCTGAGCGACTGCACACTTTGCACACGTATTGCTCAGTTAGCAAGCGCAGTGGTTATCACCTCCTGAAGCCGAGCAATCAGTGCATCTTCCACTGCAAATGTTAACCAATAAGCATCTCCTACGCTAGTCCACCTACCTCCAGTGACCTCACACATGGGGGTGATGGGGGAGTCGTCGGGCGGGACCCCCCCCTGCGGCTCGGGCTCCACTGAGGCGTGGCCGGGGATCCTCAGCACCAGAGCGAACAGACGCTGGTCCCAGCGGAACGGCTCCTTGGTCAGCTCACTTCCTGGGAGGGGAGTGGTGAGGGGCAGGTGGAGCTGGAGGAGGAAGGAGAATGTGGATTAAAGTATATATCTAATATGTGTATATATAACTATAGAGAGGCGAAGAAAAATTATGTATTGAAGTCAATGGAGAGAGAAAGATTATCTTTTGATCCCGTTTGAATTGTGCCACGAATTACACAAATGATGTTTGTCAATTTAAAAAGATAATTTTGCAAGTCAAAAAAATTCAAATGTATGGTAAAACTGTGAAGTAACACTTTTTTGTGTGAAACCGCTCAATGAACTACAACTCCCATCTCGCACCACACACCCAGACGGCCGTCACGTTGGAACATCTCACTTCTTTCTTTCAGAACGAGGCGGAAAGTATTAAAAGAGGTGAAAATCACTCCAAGTCTGGACACGTTGAGAGCTGTGCACACACAAGGGGAGTTAGTCGGTTCCTAAGAGCCAGCATGCGGGGCCGGGACTCTGGGATTTGTAGTCTTTCTAGTTGCGTATTTTTCATAGTCTTATATTTCAACAGTTTTACGACAAACTGTGACTTTTTTGACTTGGAAATTATCTTTTAAATTGACAAACATCATATGTGTAATTCATGGCACAATTCAAACGGGATCCAAAGATACGTTTTCTCTCTCCATTGACTTCAATACATCATTTTTCAGAAATAAGGTCGCATGGGTCGGAAGTAGATGGGCGTGACTTCGCTTTTCTATATATCTGGAACTCTCTCCCCATTTTCAGATCACGTCTCAAAACACATCTCTTCACACTCGCATATCCACCCTGATCATTATCCATCACACATCCTCTGTTTTATTTATTTTATACTGCATCGTCTTGTTTATGTTTCTTATGCTGGTGTTATGTATTGGTTTTTTGTGTGTGTTTGTACGGCGACCTTGAGAGCCTTGAAAGGCGCTTATATAAAATAAATGAATTATTATTATCATTTTAACCCAAATATGTATATATAGCAATATTTCTTTTTACGTTGGTCTTTTTGATTTCTTAATCGTTTAACCTTTATTACAATTATCTGTTTATGTTCACTTTGTTTTATATTGTTGCATCGACTCAGTTGTCTTGTGTCTTATCCGTCAGAGAGAAACCATTATTTATTGTATGTGTATTATCATACCTGTTCCCTCCTTGTGTCTCTTAGTCTTAACCTGATCGAAAGGTCTGTAAAGTTCTTCAAATAATCTGAGGGGAATTTCTTGTTGTTTATTTTTAACTTGTGATGTGTCATTTTGTAAAGCACTTTATTATTATATGTTCATTTTAAAGTAACTTAACTGTATATAAGTGTATTTTTATCTTTGATTTGATCTTTAATTGTATTCATCTCTAATCTGCGTGAATCTGTTCTGTTTTTCACGCTAACCTGTTTCTGTTAAACTACACAATTATCTTATTTTATCGCACATAGCTCAACAACAGTTTGCATCCAACCAGACATTTCAAAGAGTAGATAAAGTGCACGAGTTGACCTTATATTCACATATTAATTACAGTGTCAAATTGCATATGTGAGGAAGTTGAAGTTTGTATACAGTTTTGGTTACAGTTGTAATAAATCTTAAACACAGATGTATAAATATGTGCACAAAGCAGAGTAAGGTCGCTCAGTGTGACAATGAAACATGACTAAATATAGCGTGGAGCATGCCGAGAGAATAAAATATGAACTGCTGCACATACACGTTAAAATGTGACTTTACTATTTATAATGAGGTGGCTCTCCCTTTATTAACACAGGCTTGTTTTGACTGAACATGCTTTTTAGAGCTATTGTTCTTGCTGGTTGTATCTTCACTTATGTAAAGCCTAATTGGATCAATTGTCGGCTAAATTAAATGTAATTTTAACGAAAGAGAATCAATGAGGCATCAGCTTTTGGTAACTACAACTGAACATATAGTTGCCATTTTTAGCCATCTTATAACATGACTAGATAAGATACTTAGATTATTTAAGATGTGTTTATTATGGGCTGCATGTTTTACAAAGTTAAAAGTGGTTGAGGGGGGAAGTTACTTCGATATAAAATAATATGAATGTGATAAAGCTATGAAACGCTGACTCATACAATCCAAAACAAAAGTTGCCACTGAAGGAAACCTGGCAACTGTTGATGAGCAGGATGTGTTTGGGGAATATTGACGAGTCCGAGCGCGTGTTCTTATTTATTAGGTATTTAATTAGCTAAGAAACAGATCCTCCCATCTGATTATCTAACATTTATACAGCATAACATGGGAGAAAATGTGCCATTACAAGATTAAATTGTTATAGCAAGTCTGGGTTGCAATCATGAATACAAGAAGATCCAGAGATTTGTAATTATACATCAATTAACTTTTGTAGTAGGTGTCTGCTTAAATGTTACTGTTATAATATGTTGTGTTGTCATAGCGTGATCCCTTTACAGACATGTCTTACGCAACCTTGACTTTTAAATAACTACCAGAAGAGCGGCAATTAAAGTCAGACTTGCCCACCGAACGTCACTGTGATAAACCCAGACTGAAAGCAAGTTACAGAGGCTATACATTAGACTGTGTTTGACCGCCTCCATGTTTTACTTCTGAAGCTACAAATCTGACTACATGAGACCTCTCCATCTCACAGGGAGTAGCAGCACAACATACACAACATGGATGATAACTTACAGATGGAGAGGCAGAAATAAATAAACAAAAGTGAAGAAGGGCTACTGAGTCAATGGGAGGACCGCTGAAACCACTAAAGAAATCAGTGTTCATAGCCCTTAAAACTAAACGCAAACACGACTGATCTTTGTAGTTCTTACTTATTTAGAATTAAATTAACTGACAGGGCATCAGGGTAGTTGATTTATCCTTTGACATTTTGAGACATGGATTATTTGCCTTAGTCATTTATCAAGCAAAAATGTTATAAGATTTGATTGTTCCAGCTTTTCTTAAATGTGAGGAATCTCTGATTTTCTTATATTCATTTTTAATCCATTGCCTTTGGAGCTTCTAACAGTTTCAGGCAAGTTGGATATAAGACTTTTTGTTTAAAGGGGCCCTATAATGCTAATGTTACCGTTCATATTAGTATTTAGTGTCTCTACTGTGACATGTCTCTAGGGGTGCATACCGGTTACTGACGGCTACGGTATACCGTACCGAAATCAGATCCGGTTTTCGATTATTATTATTTTTTTAAATGTTCTTTTTTTTTTAATATAAAGTTAGGCGTAATATCTAAACTCTCGCCCAAACCACCAGTCAATCAGATTTTGCGTCTTGCAACGGCTTCGGTGATTGGCTTGATTGCCAAGCAACGCCCTTCACCTTCCTCCCGAACGTCTGAGCCTTTCGGTTAGCTTTCGTTTTTTCATTAGCTCGATGTCAGCACGAAAATCTAAAGTGTGGCTGCATATGACTGCCAGTCTGAATGGTGGGGTCTGTAACCACTGTCAGTCTGTATGGTGGGGTCTGTAACCACTGTCAGTCTGAATGGTGGGGTCCGTAACCACTGCCAGTCTGAATGGCGGGGTCTGTAACCACTGCCAGTCTGAATGGCGGGGTCTGTAACCACTGCCAGTCTGAATGGCGGGGTCTGTAACCACTGCCAGTCTGAATGGCGGGGTCTGTAACCACTGCCAGTCTGAATGGCGGGGTCTGTAACCACTGCCAGTCTGAATGGTGGGGTCCGTAACCACTGCCAGTCTGAATGGTGGGGTCTGTAACCACTGCCAGTCTGAATGGTGGGGTCCGTAACCACTGCCAGTCTGAATGGCGGGGTCCGTAACCACTGTCAGTTTGAATGGTGGGGTCCGTAACTACTGCCAGTCTGAATGGTGGGGTCTGTAACCACTGCCAGTCTGAATGATGGGGTCTGTAACACTGCCAGTCTGAATGATGGGGTCTGTAACACTGCCAGTCTGAATGGTGGGGTCTGTAACCACTGTCAGTCTGTATGGTGGGGTCTGTAACCACTGTCAGTCTGAATGGTGGGGTCTGTAACACTGCCAGTCTGAATGGTGGGGTCTGTAACCACTGCCAGTCTGAATGGTGGGGTCTGTAACCACTGCCAGTCTGAATGGCGGGGTCTGTAACCACTGCCAGTCTGAATAGTGGGGTCTGTAACCACTGCCAGTCTGAATGGTGGGGTCTGTAACCACTGCCAGTCTGAATAGTGGGGTCTGTAACCACTGCCAGTCTGAATGGTGTGGTCTGTAACCACTGCAAGATGTTTATTTCTGGGAAAGGCGGCAACACATCCAACCTCTCAAAACATTTGCTACTGTCACATAAAATCAGAGTACAGGAATGTACAGTCTTCAAGCCCGTGTTGTCAAACATGTTTTTCATTGTTTGTTCAGTACTAAAAGGTTGAAGTCCCACAATGAATTGTAATATTCATTTGACATGTTAACTATATCATAAAGCGCTTCAATTGTTCCCTTATGCAACATGAAAGTATCACGATATGTATCGGTCGAGTGTCGGTATCGTTCAGTGGTATCGGTATCGTAAAAAAGTCAAGGATATGCATCTCTACATGTCTCCATGCTTTAATGTTCAAAAAGCTCTTTATTTTTCTCATACTGCTGTTCTGCAGCACCTCTTTTCACCCTCTGTCTGAAACCAGAGCCCAGTCTGCTCTGATTGCTTAGCTGGCCGGCTCTGATTGGCCAACCGCTTAGATATGCCCCGCCCCTTAGCCTATCACGTACAATGTGTTGGAGCAGAGCCAATAGGAGTGCGAGTGTTACATAGTGATGTCATTAACTATTAACCTAAATAACACACACTTTTATAAAGGGAGAACCCCAAAACACACAATTGGGCCTCTTTAACCTTAATTGTTTTTGGATGAGTCGATTTATGTTACTGCGAGGGGGTTGATATGAAATAGTCCGAATAGCATTGATTTATAGGGGTGATTTATACATTAGCTATAACTTATAAGTTGTTGTGTGAATGTAATGTTAGCCTCCACAAAGACATGGAGGGTTTGATCAAGAAATGGATGCTTGTGTTGATTAAACATTGCTGTGTGATCAGACTCCAGATGTTTGCTGACCTCGTCTTGGACTCCTCCGCCGCTCGTCAACTTGTTTCCGTCGGTGATGGCGATAATGATGGCGGGCTCGAGGAAAAAAGGATTCCTTCCCTGCGGAGACAAAAGAGACATTCACAATTAATTTAACTACTAAACCACATCAAGGTTCAAGGCTTTTATTGGTCATGCGTACATAGCTACAGTCCAGGGTGTAACTTTGGTTTGAGAAGTGGGGGGGGGGGGGGGGGGGGGACAAAACAGGGGGTTCTCCGCAATTAAAACATTACCCGATTTAATTTAAGAGAAAGAGATGTATGGATACAGCTCTCAACACTCATGAAACAGAACTGTATATGTATGTATGTCTATCTCTCTCTCACAAAATATGCTCGTGCCTGACTGACTGACACACACACACACTCTCCTCCGTGACGATAACCGCTTGCGTAAAAAAAAATAAACACATTTGAAAAGTGGGGGGGACACAAACGGGATTTCGACATGTCCCCAGTAGAAATTACGCCCATGGCTACAGTGTAGTTATAACAATGAAAATCTTAGGCCACAGGCTCCTCCAACAGTGCAACACAATAAAACAGATAGTTAATACAAAAAGAAAAATAGTAAAAAAGTGAAATAAGAGTCTAATATGATCAGATTAGCACTTGTATTTATACAGTGTATACAGTATTTATAGCACTTGTAAAGGCATGGATGAGCACAGATAGCGTATAATTATATAACTTACAGGGGAGCTATTTAAAGTGAGCGGCTGGGTGAAATAGAGAACTTTAACTCAAGGGAATTATGAGCAGAAATAGTACCATCTTCAGTAGAGTCATTTCAAGTATTAGTGTTCCCTTTATTCCTCCTCTAATGGCAGAGTCTATTACCTGAGGATCTGTGTGAGGCACGACACTCATAGGATAAAGGTCATATCAAAGTGGAGCAGCATTTATCAAATGTGTGATTGATTAAGGTAAGTTCCATTCCGGATGTAATGCTGCTTCGAAGCGTAATCAAGACCTACAAACAAAAATGTATTTTCATTCTCATAATTTAATTTACATTTCTTTATTAGTTCTCTTGCCTGCCTTCATATAGTTGTGTGTATATAGTGAGCTGAAGCTATCTCCACCTAAAACAGCAGTTAGCCGCTAACACATCCCCCTGATGGAGATCCATTCATCACCCACGCTGACATCTCCACTCATATCTCCTCACTTGCCTCCTTTCCTTCCCTTCCTTCTCTCTGGATGAAACTGATCAGTGTCAGGGTTACTTCTCCTCTCCTCTCCTCCTCTCCTCTCCGGATGAAACTGATCAGTGTCAGGTTAGCTCAGCTCTCCTCCTCTCCTCTCATCTCCTTCCCTTCTCTCTGGATGAAACTGATCAGTGTCAGGGTTAGCTCAGCTCTCCTCTCCTCTCCTCTCCTCTCCTCTCCTCTCCTCTCCTCTCATCTCATCTCCTTCCCTTCTCTCTGGATGAAACTGATCAGTGTCAGGGTTAGCTCAGGTCTCCTCTCCTCTCCTCTCCTCTCCTCTCTTCTCTTCTCTTCTCCTCTCCTTCCCTTCTCTCTGGATGAAACTGATCAGTGTCAGGGTTAGCTCAGCTCTCCTCTCCTCTCTTCTCCTCTCTTCTCCTCTCTTCTCCTCTCCTTCCCTTCTCTCTGGATGAAACTGATCAGTGTCAGGGTTAGCTCAGGTCTCCTCTCCTCTCCTCTCCTCTCCTCTCTTCTCTTCTCCTCTCCTCTCCTTCCCTTCTCTCTGGATGAAACTGATCAGTGTCAGGGTTAGCTCAGCTCTCCTCTCCTCTCCTCTCTTCTCCTCTCCTCTCCTTCCCTTCTCTCTGGATGAAACTGATCAGTGTCAGGGTTAGCTCAGCTCTCCTCTCTTCTCTTCTCTTCTCCTCTCCTCTCATCTCATCTCCTTCCTTCTCCTCTCCTCTCATCTCCTTCCCTTCTCTCTGGATGAAACTGATCAGTGTCAGGGTTAGCTCCGCCTCCTCCCTCCTCCTCCCTGGGAGAGTCCTCTCAGATGCCTGGCAACCTGCAGGGCTCTTTGTTAGCGAGGAGAGACGCACTCCAGGGAAATATTAACTCCCCTTTGTCTCCTCCCTCTCTAGCTCTCTGCAACACTGAACGTCTTAGAGCACTTACCTACAGAGGGTTAAAGTAACTAAGTATATTAACTTGAGTACTATCAAATGTTTAGGTACTTGTTCCAAAAATGTTTATTTCAGTGGTGGAAGAAGTACTCTTCTTATATGTCAATATCTTGACCAATAATTTGCATCACAATATTCCTAAAGTACAGAAAGTACCATTTCTCGCAGATGGCGGCGCACGGTAGAATAAATGTACTTCAACTGTTACATTTGATGCTACTCAATTATCTTTCCTACAATTATCTTATAGCTGTGGCTACTTTGCAGATTCATATTACTTATGCAAAATGTAAATGAACTAATAAGTTATGAAACATAAGTATAAGTAAAATACAGAATTAGAAATGAACTAGCAGTTTAATTAAAATAAGCTTTACCAGCTGCAACATGAAAGAGATGTATTAACTATATTCAATAAGTAAGTCATTAGTACTTTAACCCTATACTTGAAGTATATTTCTTTGTTTGTAGTTTGACTTAAGTTAGATTTTTAATGACTTTAACTTGTAACAGTATTTATTTTCTACACTCAGTGGTATGAGTTCTTTCACTTAGGTAAAATATCTTCTCTCATCCCTGCCCATAATATGAACTAAGTTGACTTTTCTATATGAATTAAATTAGTAAAATTAGTTATTCTATGGGGCACTTTAAACACAAAGTCAGTCATTCACTTTGATTCAAAGCTCAGGAAGTGTGTACTCCTCAGAGCGCTGATGAAACCTCTGACAGTTTCCACTGCTCAAAGAAAAGAGCCGGCAGCCTCTCCGTGTAAACTTGAGTCACTTTTACCCCGTGCGGGTTCAGAGGAAATTCGGTTTATCACTTACATCCGCACCTCATGTCCTGCTTTAAACTCTAATCTATCACCCTCAACAGTAGACCACACCATCTGCTCATAAAGTCAACTAATTGAAAAACCCTATCAAGAAATCTAAAACAGAAAGTACCCCACAAGTGTTGGCATGCAGCCATGTAGCATTAAAGCAATGAATCATTATCACTGAAAATTAAGGGTTGATTTCTATTACATTATTGAAAACTGAATAAATGTGGGTTTTGTTGGCCGGAAAATATGAAATATTAAGATGATCATCACGTTTGGACACTGTGATGCCATTATATCATTATTGTTGATTATCATAAAGACTTAAAAAGACAGATTCTTCGATGATAGAAATGTCTTTTCGATTCCGACTTCAAGTAATAGTAATTATCATGTGCTTGCTTCTCTTAAATATGTTACTTTTTGCCCTTTGCTGTAACATTGTACATTTCCCCGCTGTGGGGTGAATAAAAGACTTCTGATTACACAACCTATTTTAAAAGGACATAATAAGCTTAATACAATAGTTGCTGGTCACTACAATGATGTCAAGGATAGAGGGAAAGAACGCCATGCTCGCTGAAACTGAATTTCAGTTTTAGAAAGGAGAGGACCACATGAGAGGTCATTCAATTATATCAAAACTGTTGGATCCACCGGTGATTAGAGGGGACCGCTGCAGGACACCGTAACCTTGACCTCAGCATGAGCGGTTTGTGTTCACAGGCCGAATGGCTTCTGATAGCTTGACATCTACATTAGACTTCCTTGATAGTGTCTGACAGACAGTGTGCTTGCTGTACTTGTGCATTACCTTAAATGGACACTCAGGAAACGCTGGTTAAGCATTTAGTATTCCTCTTCAGACTCACTTCAACATGCTGACATACAGTCAGACATGTGAATTGGCCATATCTTTTTTTTAATGACTTAATTGTGCCACGGTTCCTTTTTTAAATTATATTTCTGCGTCAAATGTACTTAGTTTTATCGTTATAACTACTATTTCTAAAAAAGGCAATAGTCAACCAAAGTAGACTTTTCGGGTAGCTTTTCTATATTGCAGTTTCTTCCAGTGTGTTTCAATTTGTAGCTTCTTTTTCGAAGTTGACATTAACAATGACTATTCCATCAGAAAATGGCGCCTATAATTTCCAGTCGTTGGACAGAAGAGAAGAAGGGTGATGCGAAACATCTCCTGTAAGCTGTTTGCTGTTGCTTTCTATTGAGTTTAATCCTGTCTTGTCCTTTGTTGGTATAGAGGCGAAGACCCTCCCTTTCCGGGGAGCTCCATGGGACCTTTTTTCGGAAAAAGTATGCATTGAAGTCAATGGAGAGAGAAAGATTATCTTTCGATCCCATTTGAATTGTGCCACGAATTACACAAATGATGTTTGTCAATTTAAAAGATAATTTCAGTCAAAAAAAATCAAAATGTGTCGTAAAACTGTGAAGTAACACTTTTTTGTGTGAAACGCTCAATGAACTACATCTCCCATCTCGCACCACACACCAAGACGGCCGTCACGTTGGAACATCTCACTTCTTTCTTTCAGAACGAGGCGGAAAGTATTAAAAGAGGTGAAAATCACTCCCAGGTCTGGGCACGTTGAGAGCTGCACACACACAAGGGGAGTTAGTCGGTTCCGTGAGAGCCAGCATGCGGGACCGGGACTCTGGGACTTGTAGTCTTTCTAGTTGCGTATTTTTCATAGTCTTATATTTCAACAGTTTTACGACAAACTGACTTTTTTGACATGGAAATTATATATTATATTTTTCTCTCTCTCTCCTCCCCCCCTCCCTCCCTCCCTCTCTCTCTCCCTCCCTCTCTCTCTGTTGTTTGCCATTGACTTGAAAATAAACAGCCTAGGCAAAAAATGTAAAGCTCATCAGTACATTTAAGTAAAATGCCTTTTACACAAAAAGCTTAGGAATTTAAACATAAATCAAGTTGTGGCCAGTTAAAGGTCTTTAGGTCTACAATGCATAATTAATGCATTATAGGTTTTATTGTTCAGTTTTGTTTAACAATACAATAGACTTAAAGATAAACTCCTTTTTGACCGTTGTTATAACACCTCTCTGAAACAGAGTTAACTAATTTGATTATAAATACTTCTAAAAAAGTAGAATTTAAAGCAGATCTGTTGTTCCCAATTGCCGTGTTGATTAACCTGTCGGGTATTTTCTCAATTCATCAATAAAATGTTAGAAAATATTGAAAAATGTTCATCCAAGTTCCTCAATGTCCAAGGTCAGGTCTTCAAATGTCTTGTTTGTCAGTCCAAAACCCAAAAATATTCTGTTTGATATTATAATAAATATCAGTGAAAAGGTATTTAAAAAGGCTGAAAACTGCATTTTGTGTGTGGAAAAGTACTTATTACAGAAAAGTTACTGGTGTGAGCTCTATGTGTTTGACAGAATTAGTTTTAGCTTGTAAAATAACAACTTGAGAACATCTGTGCAGCCTTTAACTGTGAATCCCTTTAAAGCTGTAAGAGATCTTTTAATTAATTAAATACATATCGCACTTCCAGGGTTGCAAACAACTAATCCCTCCATCTAAAAATATAAGCATCAAGCTTATGAAGTAGTAGAGTACCGTGGCACTGTGTAACACAGACTAAGATCAATAACAGCTGCTGAGGTGATAAATAAGTCTTGTCATTCTTTGTTTCAGTTATGTTTGTGTCATGAGCACATGACTGAAAGTGTGTGGGGTCACAGTATGCAGGTAGTTGATGCTTGTAAGACTGGGGATAGGGGGAGGGGAGTAGGGGGTCTGTGGTAGGGGGCATAGTGTCATAATTCATATTATTTTAACCTTGGCTTCCTGTCTGCCTATTCAGTGCTACATACCTGTCCATAGTTGTCTATCCCAGTCACTAATCTATTGAGATTGAGTAAATCAAAAGCGGTCCTCAATGACTGGCCAATAGCTGTGAGTCCAGCTGCTTGCAGATTCCTCAACTCTGTCATGAAGGTGGCATGGCTCTCTTTCCATCCAGCCTTAAAGAAAATATATAGAGAAAACATGTAGGTTAATAACACGCACAAAGCTATAATAAAACACCACTGTTGTGACCACTAGACAACTTATGCAGAAGTTGTTTTGTTATGATTCAGGACTGATAAATATGTATGTAGATTTTTTTTCTCTATTTGCTCAAAATAAAATATTTGACAGCACTGCAGCCCAGATCCGTTTCTAGCAGGCTACTCATCCGGATAGGGATAATAAATTACAATGGGTGCAAAGTGGCAATTTGGTCTAAACAAGTATAAGTAAGCTAGTCCCCCCCCCCTCCCTCTCGGTATCCTCCTCCCTCCTCTCCCCCCCCAGATATCACCTCGCTGTATAAATAACACCCAGAGTTCCTTGCTGCTCACATTGAAACAAAATGTCGGCCATGTTTTAAAAGGGGTATGAAAGCTCCTCCTGAAGATTTTTTCCTCTACACACAATTGATGTAGTGATCACAACGTGGTGGTGGAGCCAAAGGAAAGGGGGGAGACAGGACAGTGCAATCTGCGCCAATGTAAAGCCGGACAAAACAAACTCTACCTTATCCCGAAGGGGACGTCTTCAAAATTTACCAACATGTACCGGTCCCCTCGGCTGGCCGGATCTCTGCCCCTGAGCTGTGGAAATAGTAGAGAATTAGCCGAGTTTGCAACAGTACAATGAGGATGTCGTGGGGATCTCACAATATGGTATACAGTACCTTCATAAAAGTCTCAACAGCGCCTTTTGCTATGTCCAGAAAGGTAGTGCCCAGATGGGTGCGCTGGTTCATTGAAGCGGACGTGTCTATCAGAAAAAGTAACACGGGCATTGTGATGGTAATGACACGTTCTGCATGGACTTGGTGTCAGTACAACCGGCCAAAACGCAAAAAAAATCTTTTGTTCTCCTACCCGCCTGTATCACCTCTCAGCTAGCTAGCTGGCTAGCTGGCATGCTAACTGTCTGTCTCACACATTCTTCTCAAAAAAAGTGTAAGAATAGTGAGGGTAGAAGCCCTTTCCGGGCTAACTAAACTAAAAACCTCAAACCCTAGGGGCAGGTTATTGATTCACGAGGGATTTTGATAATTTTAACAATATTTTGCGAATATTTCTAAGTTTCATAGTAACAAAGTTCCCCCCTCATAGTGTGTCCCTGCTTCTCCCTACACTGAATGCGCTGTGTCTCAGCAACTGGTTTTATCATTAGCTCGTCGCTAGACCACACCCCCTAAACGGTCTGTCAGCATCACGTGGAATATTACTCGCTTCTCATTGGCCGTGTGAAGCCTCTCATTACCATATCCAAATAAGGCCAGAGCTGAGCGTCTCGTGCGCATGCTTGCCTGTCTGAGAGGAATGCGAGGAAAATATTCTGCAGATGCAAATATGTGTGTCAAAGAACTATGTGGCGACGCACTCTGTTGCAGAAGCTTTGAACTAAGTTATTTGAGCACATTATAACAATGTCTGTCCTGAGAGATGATTACATAATCCATATTTACTTCATCCTGCACGGGCGTGGGCTACTGTGAAAGACAACCCCTAAAGAGGAAACTCAAGATAGACAATAATATGGAAATTCAAACTGTGAAATATTAACCCAGTGATGCACACAGGGTGTACAGAAAGTACTTATTCACACTATGTGTTGCTTTGTAGCTTGTTTTCATGTGATAAACAAGTAAACACAGCCCTTCTTTGTGAAAAACAATGTGAAGGAAGAACGGTTTAGCTGAAGAGTCGCTGCAAGGGATTGACATGCGCAAGCACGCACTCACACAACCCTACAGCTGTAAAATGGCTATACTTTGCATACATGCATTTATATATCGCTTTTCCTGGTGCTCAAAGACGCTTTATGAATAAGGATTACATAAGTGAGATTTATTAATAAGTCAGATTTCTGTTATCTACTTCACAAAATATATCTCAAAATACCACACACACTTAGGAATTCTTCAATTGATCTCCAACAGGCTCCACATCATCTGAGCTGATTGTAAGCTTCACTCATAATGTCACATGACACTCAGTACGATTTTGCAATAACATTTACATATGAAGCTCCTTGGAAAATATTATCGCTTCCGCAAAAATAAGAGGAAACCATCCGGTGGCAGTCGATAACAAAGAGGAGGAAGGTCTATTGCCTCTTGTTTGGCTGAGTTCTCGAATGCAACACACACACACACACACACACACACACACACACACACACACACACACACACACACACACACACACACACACACACACACACACATACACTCACACACACACCACACACACACACACACACACACACACACACACACACACACACACACACACACACACACACACACACACACACCCGTTCATTATCCGGTGTGTCACAAACAGGTTTTTCAGAATAAGAATAATTATAGAGAAAGTGTAATGGATTTGGTGGGGGGAAATGTACACAACTTGTACACACATGTATCACCATTTTGTTTCCATGTATTTGCAAAATGTACAAGTATGTTCCACTTTAAAAATGCTAAATATTGGCAAATGGTTTGTGATATTGGGAGGGATGAACCCCTCTTTATGCACACATGCAGAGCACACACAGTGAAGTGTGTCCTCTGCTTTCAACCCATCCTAGTACCAGGAGTAGTCCTAGGAGCAGTGGGCAGCATTGTACAGCGCCCGGGGAGCAATGGGAGAGTGTGTGTGTGTGTGGGGGGGGGGGGTTGTCTGGTGCCTTGCTCAAGGGCACCACAGCAGGGCAGGAGGTGAACTGGGACCTCTCCAAGTAGCAGTACACACTCCATACTTTAAGTCTGTAAACAGAAGAGCTAAACGTTACACTTCGTTGTAATGTTTACATTTAATAATTAAATAATTCATATACTTTATCTATACAAATAAGGTCATCATTACATCTAAGATTGTCAGTCGGGATTTTACTATGAAAGTCACAACCAGAAGTGTGATGTATTGTCGTGAAGGGGACTTGATTACTGTGTGGGTCCTTCAGTGAAATGTATAAAGCTACCAAGAGTAGCTTAAAATAGACTTCAAGTTGTTTACCTTCAGCATAAAAGCAAGCTGCATATATCATATTCACCTTATTGAGTAACTTGTTTACAGTTTATTTTTCAGTCTAAATCTATATTGTGTAGTAAATGTTTAACAGTAGAGGTTTGATTTCCTCATGTTTGAATGAAGACTTTTGTGCAACAGTGTGTTGTTCTGTTTTAATATAATGTGTTGGTAATGACATGGCTGTTTTTTAATATTAGAAATAGCAAGTGTTAGGCGGGTTACTTATTTACTAAAATACAATTGATAATAGATTACTGCTTACCTTGTAAACATGTTTTAGTAATGCAACTATTACATTATTATTCAAAGAGAAAGAATGTTTGATTACTTTCATAACTTACATACACTTAAATCATGAAGTGCCCTCAACACAACAGTGATTGAGGCTGAGACTTTTTTCTAACAACTGCTTCTCTGTCATTTTTGTATATAATAATTTAAAAACAACTTCAACTTCAGAAGTTAACAATTTAAAGGGTGTCCTTACTGTTTTGTAGAACACTTGAAGGAGTGAAGTCATATTTAAGTAAAGTTAATTATTCTGTCTTCTTTATATTGTATTCTTCTAGAAGCCTTCGATATAAATGCTTTGATTTTGACATCAAACCAGAAGTTTTATTTTGTTGACCGGAAGTGCTGGCTGCCTGCCCGTAGGCGGATGTGTTGTGTTTGTTGTCAGCTGACAGGCAGCATCCGTCACAACACCGCGCTGCTCGCTGACAGCTAGCTAGCAGCTATTAGCAGCTATTAGCCGGGGCTCTGCGGGTATGTTTCCCGGAGTCTGGACCGTAGACGGAGGTTTGTGTACTACCGACTCATGGCGGCCGAAATACTGCCCCAACCGCAGGCTCGGAAGCCGTGTCTGCTGAGCAAAATCGAGGCTTTCCAAGATGTGGTTAGCACGGCGGTCATCATTCCCAAAGAAGACGGCGTTATCAGCGTGTCGGAGGACAGGTACATTAAGCTGCACTGCGGCTGGACCACAACATAACATTAAAATCCTCCATTAAATCCATCAAAATCGTCATTATGTTGTTGTTTTTTACCCAATAACAGTGTCTATGCTCAGAGGTGGGAAGTAACTGAGTAGATGTACTCAAGTACAGCTTAAGTAGCCTACAATGTTATGCTACTTTGTATTTCTACTCCACTACAATTCAGAGGTAAATTGTGTACTTTTACTCCACTACATATATTTAGTACCTTTTAGTTACTTTACAGATATTGATTAATGATGTGAAACATAATCAACATTTAAATCAGACTTTAGTTCCACCTGGAGTAAATTCACAAGCTACCCTGCAGTCATTCAAACTAGCTGCACCTTTACCAGCTTTGATAACACTTTAATGATCAATCATTATAATACAAAAATAGAATATATTATTCTGAATTGGACCAATCTGCATAATGAGTAGCCTACTTTTACTTTTGGTACTTTAAGTATATTTTGCTGCCAATACTTTTGTTCTTTTACTTGAGTAACATTTTGAATGCAGGACTTTTACTTGTAACAGAGTATTCCTACACTCCTGTACTTCTACTTTGACTAAATTACAAGATCTGAGTGCTTTCCACCTCTAAAAATAACATTAAAATCAAGATTCATAAACGTAGTTTTATGTTTTTTCACCCAACAACAACGTCTTCTCTCGAGTCGGTCATTGATTAAGCTCGCGCCGCAGCCGTTGGGCTTAATCATTTCAAAAAGCCGTTTGAAGCAGAAACAGACCAACGGTTTATGGGTAAAGACGAAAACACAGCATAACGTTTCTATAAAAATGTCAGCTGACAGTCAATCTTTTTAATATACTTTCTATCTATTGGCTTTTTTTCTTAAACATGCATTTTGTTCAGAATATAAACTCATGTGTACACAGTGGAAGCTAATCACAACAAAGGAACAAACAAAAAAGCTGAAATACAAATTGAGAAAAAATAAATAAAAATAGGCTACAAATAAAACAAAAATCGAAGTAGTAACTAATTTATCGTTGGAATAAGAGCACTTTCGTTTTCCCCCTCGCTCTCCCAGTTTTAAAGTTGCGTCTGTATCTGTGGCTTCTTTGGTTGCCAGGTGTGTTTACCCAGTATACTGACATCTGCATGAGGGTGTGTGTGACTGTGATCCCCTGCATGTTCAAAGGTTGCGTTTCCTATAATGCCTGTGCAATCTCAATGAATGTACCAATTACACCTAGGATACTTTTGAATACTTATAGTAGCTATATAAGCTATAGTACCAGGTGTATTTAAGTCGTCTTATGCCTTAGTATTTAGGTGCAAACCGCTCACAATAGTAAGAGAAAAACAGGTACTGCAATTGATGTAAAGGAAATTAAATAAAATGAAAAGTTTGTGTTGATATGTATTAGTAGTTTACATGCAAAGATGGCAGACAGTGGGTCAGAGTGCACATAAGGAACCCAATGCAGGAATTAAACATCGTAAGCAGGCCCCACTGTTCTGAGAGCATCAAATACAGATTTCTTTGAACTTAATAACAATCTTATTCATGTAGTGGTACGTCTATATACGATTCAAATATTCCTAGAATTCGATTTTCGTCAGTCCAAAACCCAAAGATGTTCACTTTAATATGATGTAGAATTACAAGAAATCTCCTTCTGCATGTAAAATGACTAACCGCTGCTCTCTCCATTACGCCTCAGGTGCCATCAGAGCTCTTGTAATGTGGCTTTAATGTTCTGGTTTCTCCCACAGGACGATCCGGGTATGGCTGAAGAGAGACAGCGGGCAGTACTGGCCCAGTGTCTACCACACAATGACCAGTAAGTATCCTCTCCTATTCACATATTTGGGTTTACCACTAAAACGTATTTTTGGCTTCTGTTTTGAGGAAATATTTTAAACAAAGGTTTGAACAAGCCGATCGATTGCTTAGTGTAATCCAGTGGTGACATATTAAAACAGCAAAGGGACAGTGCTGATAGCAAATGTATAACAAAGTTAGATAACTTCACAACCATGGTAAAGAGGAGTAGAAAATGGGTTAACTAGCAGTCATGAAGTAGCACATGATCAGTGTGATTGCACAACATTGGGACATGAATATGTATGAGTGCGTCACTTTAGTCCACAGAGTTGTCCAGACCCTGTTCTGTTCGCTCATCCTCTTTGTTTCCTTTCAGTCTGTGTCAGTGTCTCACCTCTCCTTGGATAAAATAAGACTCCTAAAAGCTGAGATAGCGATTCCCAAAGTAGACGAAGCACAACAGTCCCCTTATTCAAAGGCGACTGTGTCGGCCTTATCCCACGTATCTCTGGAAATAATGATCAGAATGTCACCAGATTTGGACTAAATCTTGATGCCATCGCTACAGAGGCATAGCGTACAATAAAGCAAAAATTTGTGTTAATTTGTGCAAAATATATATACTTAAACACATGAATATTAGGTGGGAATTAAATCGGGAGTTTGTTGCTCTTCTATCAAAGCGCGGAGTTTACTGAAATAAGATTAAGAGTCGGAACTCATGTACGATCGTGAACTCTCCTCTCTTCCTGCCTCTGACAACGTTTGTCCTCCAGTTGTGCAACTCAAGGAAATCCCATGCCGCCATCAGCAAGATCTGAAGCTTACGAAGCGTGACCAGAGGCTGCAGATGCTCAGGCCTTTAGTTAGATCATATACAAACCGGATTTGCAAATGATAACACAGTATACAGGATTTACTGATATAGTGACATCTTTATGAGGCAAAACTGAGTGTTAATCGTACCTGACATAACATTGTATATCATAGAGGTAGACATACTTAATTATAGCATTTCTTTCATACATAATCAGTGCATAATTGTATATTTGAGTTGATTTGTAACATATTTTTCATGGTTTGTTGAAACTCCAACTTTGGAACTACGTTTATTTTGCCCCCGAAGCCTCAGTCAACACATTTGGGAAATTGCAACACAACAAAAGTTGTAAAAAGGTCAACAAAATAATTCTTATTTATCTACAGTGTGTTGATTGGGTGGGTTCTTTTTACACACACTATACCTGATGGAAATGAGCTATTAGCTATAATCTGGCATAATTAATCTCTTCTTTGTTCTGAGATGAATGCATGCATGGTCCTTGTTGAAATAAATACATAATATATATATATATACAGGGTTTCAACAGAGAGGAAGATCTGTCCCAAACTTGTGATAAACAGCACTATAAGTATATAATCAGTGTTGGGAGTTAACGGAGTAACGTAGTGACAGTAATGTTTTACTTTTTGCTGTAACGAACGCATTACTAATGAAATGTGGGTAATATATTACCCGTTACAATTCTCAGTAACGCAGTTACAACACATTTTAACCCGGAATTAAATGGTGTTTTGTTTTTTAAGAATTCACTAACATCGCGAGACATTCCGACACCAGAGAAAAATTGTGCGGGTAGATTAGTAAGCGTGGTGTTCACCCTCGGGTGTTCTTTTCCCCATAGTGACCGCTTATTACACAGCCATACTAAACACACTACAGAGCCCATTCCGTGTCCTGTTATTGTTTACTTCCTGTCTGCCTTCTTCTGGTGATTTATCTGACGTCCAGCGCTCCGTCTTTTAACATCTTTCTCTTTCTTTATCCTCCTTAGCAACCTTCATTATAATCCTTGACAGTGGTCTGTACTGGATTAACGACGTGTCACATGTTAAGAAGTTGCAATCAGAATCGAGTATTCAACTAAGCCATGTAATACAAGTTGTTAGTAGCCTTAAGGGCCTACACAGTTGTTATGCTATACCACATCGCCCTTCACTGGATGTATAATGAGCTGAACTACATTTTAGCATTTAAAATACCTAGCCATTCTTTAGCGGTTATTTTGGTGAAAGTAACTAAAAAGTAATGTAACTCATTACATTTCAGAGACAGTAATATTGTAATGTAACTTATTACTTAAAAAGGACAGTAATATGTCATATGTACTATATTACATTTTGGAAGTAACTTGCCCAACACTGTATATAATACAAACAGGAAACAAACATATGTTGGCTTTTAATGTCAGAGATACATTTAGAAAAAAAAAATTAAGATTAGTCGACTAGTAGATTTTTAAGTAACTAAAATGGACTTTGTTAGACTATTTAATGACATTTTAAAAGACCAAACATACACCTATTAATCTGTCTGCTTATTATTTTCTATTCTTTTAACTCTATTTAACATTTGGTAAACAATTAAAACAATTAGGCCCTAATTTGGACTGGAAAATGTTACTAAAATAAAAATGCTAAACTATTCTTCTTGTTTGTGTTCAGCGTCGTGCTCCTGCATGTCCTTTAACCCAGAGACCAGGAGGCTGTCATTGGGCACGGACACCGGCAGTATCCAGGTAAGTCCAACCCTTTCCACTTATTTAACTGAATACTGTATCTTTGTTGGTTTGTTGACAAGAAGTGTGTGTGTGTGTTTCCTCTTTAAGATCTGTAGAGAGTTTTAAGTAGTTTTATTTTATGTCATTGGCCGGTCTTTTGTAAGATGCAGCATTTAGTGTTTTACTGTCCAGCTTATTTAGTTGTTTGAGGGGTTTCACAGTGAGAGTTGTTTATTTTGGAACAAGTTGTCCCGAAACAAATTCAGACGGTAACACTGCAGAACATTTCCAAGGTTTTGAATCTCAGTACAACCTTGTGTTAACGAGTTGTGTAGTAAGAGGAAGGCCTGCAGATTTGTTATTAGTGATTTCATTTACATCTGTAGAACAGAGGAAGTGTTTATCTTCCGCAGGAGGGAGCCTACGCTTCCAATATGATCACTTTTAGGAACGTTTTAGTCTCTGTACTACGTACTTACTGGAATTTCTACACAGGAACTTCCATTTGTTGCCATTTTATAGATTTATTTGGAAACCTTGGTCATTGAACTCACTGTGTCACTGTGAACATTTCTCTCCACCTTCCTGTCTTTTAGGAGTTCATCCTGTCAGAAGACTACAATAAGATGACCCCAGCAAGCACTTACCAGGGTGAGACTGTGTGTGTGTGTTGTGTGTGTGTGTGTGTGTGTGTGTGTGTGTGGGTGTGTGTGTGTGTGTGTGTGTGTGTGTGTGTGTGTGTGTGGTGTTGTGTGTGTGTGTGGTGTGTGTGTGTGTGTGTGTGTGTGTGTGTGTGTGTGTGTTGTGTGTGTGTGTGTGTTTGGTGTGTGTGTGTGATGTGTGTGTAGTGTGTGTGTGTGTGTGTGTGTGGTGTGTGTGATGTTGATGTGTGTGTGTGATGTTGTGGTGTGTGTAGTGTGTGTGTGTGTGTTGTGTGTGTGTGTGTGTGTGTGTGTGTGGTGTTGTGTGTGTTGTGGTGTGGTGACCGTCAGTCACATGTGTTGGAGCACTAGCCAAAATAAGCGTGAGTGTTACATAGTGATGTCACTTTGTTCAGATGTAAAAAAGGAGTCCAACTGAGGGGGGGGAAACATCCTTCTGGACATACTATATCACACACTACTGGAGAGGGGAACACCTCTTTAAAGCATAATAGGGCCTCTCCAAATGCTTATTTTCTGAACACTGTTTACCAAGATACTCTGGATAGGTCCCTGCACTGTGGTTGTGAAAATAAATCTTGTGTGTGCGCAGCCCATCAGGGCAGAGTCTCAGTGGTGCTGTTTGTGTTGGAGATGGAGTGGCTCCTGAGCACCGGCCAGGATAAAAACTTCAACTGGCACTGCTCTGAGAGCGGCCAGCAGCTGGGGACGTACCGCACCGCCGCCTGGGTGTCAGGACTCCAGTATCCTTTAATAACCCTCCTGTTTGTTGTCTTGATTTGTCCACTACTTGGCCTCACACTCAATAAACCTGACCGCTTATCTTAAAGGGAGACGAGTGGATTCAACCAAGTGGGAGCCATCTTTGGTGCTCCTGACTGCGAATAATCTCCAGCTTTTATTTATTATAAAACAGTCTATTTTAAGGGCCACAGCAACATTACACAGAGCAATTTGAGCTTAGCTTCCTGTTAGCGTTGTGGCTAACAATAGGCATCAGACATGCTGTTGTCATGGAAACGGTGTGAATAGCTTTCAGTAATGGCCAGATGAAAGGCTCCGCGGCGACACGGATCCTTACCAATGAGCTGTGAGGTCATCACTCTGCAAATCTTTACAGCAGGGGAGCACTTGTTCTATCTACAACACAAATCACTAATTTGGCATCTCCCCGGGAACCGAACTTACAAAAATACATCATGAATTGCTCTAATGTCTGCATTTATAGACTACTGATGACGAACACACGAAACCATGAATTACACATTTAAATGAGTTCATTTGAACCCATAAGGACCCACCGTGAACTTTACATGTTCTGGAAAGTTCCTTATACAGCTTTAGCCTGTGACACACACTGAACAGTCTGGTGGGTCATGGTCCAGGACATGTGATTTTGTGTTTCCATAACAACGTGTCCAAGATGTCCATGTGCCAGACTAACACATGTGACATAACGAGCTACATTTCAAAAGCTTGTTGTTGTTGCTAAAGGTAAAATTCAAGCCATTTAAGAATTAAAATGCTTACATAACATGTCCTTTATTACATTTAACATTTCTTGATCAAATTGATATGAAACAAATGAGACAAACATCGCTGTGACACATCGGGACTTTAACCCTAAACTTTCACAGTAAACCCAAAGTGACATATATGCACAATTAGAAATATGATGATGATCTGGGTTCTAAGAACATTAACTGCTTTAATCAGAATCAGGTTAGTTGGCAAGTATTTCTACACATACTAGAATAATATTTGGTACACACCACTGCATACATATTTTATTTAGTATATTATATATATATATATATATATATAAAATTATGTTTTTAAAATGAGACAAATATAGAACTATTATAAAAACTTTAAAAAAAAATAATTACAAAAATTAATAATTTGAGTGAGAACATGCCTGAAAAATAAAATGTGTCTAATTTACCGCCTCAAAATGAATATACATTGAAAAACAAATCAAATCAAGGCTTAGCTTTGCATTTGACTTCTAACAGTTTCTGACCAAGTAATGAACGGATTATCGATCTCAGATTCCCAGAGAGATAAAGATCCTTTCTGTTATTAGATGAGCAGAAGGATTTAGGTTTGATATGATGCAGGTTGTTTCTTGTTCTTCTTCACCTCGGACGGTGTTGTATTGATTTTGGTCCGCAGTGACTTAACCAGGTCAGAGGAGGACGTTGAATTTGGCCAGTGAGAGAGCGAAGAGTCCTCCACTTCCACTACCACTACCAAGGGCTTTGACTTTACATGTTATAGTTTACTCACAGATACAACCAGTGGTGTAGTGGTCGTTGGACGCGTGGGATCGCCGTCCCCCCACTTATTTGGAGCCCCCACTTTTTTTTGTAATAGTCTTTAAGCATTTATGCAACTAAGACCTATAAATTGTTTATGTAACTTATGTGCCGGTGTGTCTGGTTTTGAGTCTGTGTGTGTGTTGAGCACAGCGCCGGCTGCTTTTTGCAGTACAGTAACTAAAGTAGGACTAAGCATACCGGTAGTTTCTGTGGACCTGCTGACTGCCCGTTTTGTGAGTGCACTGCGCATTGTGGCATTGTTTGGGATGACTAGGGTGACCAGGTGCACAGCATTTTTATAATTTGTCCCGCGTCCCACAAATTGAGACTATGTCCCGCATTTGAGTGACAGTCGCGCAGAAAGTTCGGTTCGCTGATGTCCGGCACCGCCCTTCATTATTGTATTTTTAAACGACATCATGTAAGTTGTGCTGACAGGCGACAGAGGTCCACAGTGCACCCCCCCGTTGACAGTTCACGAGCGTCGACATTGCGTCCACCCAGTCCATCCCCACTACACCACTGGATACAACTATTATTTTTACTGTGCAGATTTTGCAGTGGGTTCTTGTGGGTGATAAAACAGATACAGATCCAACTTAATGCATCAATAGTTTTAGACCTTAACTCCATCCCAGGTTTGATGTGGAGACCAGACACGCCTTCGTGGGAGATCAGTCCGGTCAGGTGACCATCCTGAAGCTGGAGCAGGACAGCTGCAGCCTGGTCACCACCTTCAAGGGACACACAGGTACACACACACACACACGCACACACACACACACACACACACACACACACACACACACACACGCTGGTGCTGAAGCTGTAAATCAATTAGTCGATCACTTTACTGATTCTCTCCATCGTTGCCTCTGCCAAGGAGCTGAATAAGCAGAATCACGACTCCATTTTCTTGAGAGTTGGTGGAAGGGTGTATCATGGGACAAAAAATAGTCCCTGTACATTTTGCAACAGATCTGAATCACAGGGCAGATACACACAATAACTTTCACTTGAATTAACTCTGCGAGATGGGGCATGTGAACTGCATTCATGTGGTGTTGAAACGATCTTAAAGATGAGTTCCCGACCGGAAAGTTCACTTGAACGGCCACTCAAATTGAAAAAACAGATATCGACATGGTTTTTAAATGATCTGAGCAATAACACAGCTTCTTTGTAGCATCCATGTTGTTTCCTCCTCATGATAGAAACATTTTTCCAACTTGCGAAATGGGATTTGTAAAGCACCTCGTAACTTACCTGCAATAAATTCACCAGCGTTTTAAACAAAGATATTGAATTAAGGGGCTTTAAGACGTGTTCGTGACTGTTTTTGAAATATCAGAAGCGCAGTAGAAAGAGGCGACATGCAAAGGAGAAACAGTCGGCATGATAGCCATAAATTCCTGTCTCAGTCCAAAGAGGTTATTCAGCTCAGTTTGTCTTTCAACAGAATCATTGAAAAACTTATGGCCTGATTTCATAAAACTAGCTTGAAGGCTGTTTCCTGAGCCAAGTCACAACCCATTGAGTTTTGCAGCAGATCCTAGTCTCAAGGCAGATACACGAAATATGTTTTACTTTTGTTAACATTGCGAGATAAGGAACAAGAACAAACCTCTCTGAGACAGATATCAAGGTGTTGCACAAAGACTCTTGGTTTCAGATTAGTTCAGGACTTCAAATAAATATGTCCAATATAGTGATGGGAGTTTTATCACACTCACATCAAATCAGTTATGAACAAGTCTTCTGAGAAGCAGTGCAATACAGCCCTAATTTCCTGTGTGTGTGTGTGTGTGTGTGTGTGTGTGTGTGTGTGTGTGTGGTGGGTGTGTGTGTGTGTGTGTAGTGTGTGTGTGTGTGGTTGTGTGTGTGTGTGTGTGTGTGTGTGTGTGTGTTAGATTCTGTGTGTGTGTTAGATTCTGTGTGTGTGTGTGTGTGTGTGTCGTGTGTTTTGGTGTGGTGTG